>MU869395.1:0-35820 GCA_036418205.1 Ostertagia ostertagi | reverse complement strand
TTTACTCCTACCACCGTAATTTCAGGAAAAATCGAGACTTAATTTAGAGTGGGATTCCACGATAAGGTCGAAGGTCGAAGAAGGGAACTTACCTAGTAAGAGCGCAGGCGGCCCAATAAAGGTGCGTACCCACACGCAATCCGCAGAGAAGCATACATATGCCCCCGGCGATCTAGCGTGGCCTTCCCGCTTCGCGCGCGACACGCCTCCCTCTGGCTGCCTGACTCTTTATCCGTTTAGCAGAGATGGTGTTAACGTTGAAGAGGGCAGCACCAATGAGAGTCGCATCAACGCGGTGTGGTGAATGTGACACTTAATAAAGATGTTTCCAAAGATAGTAGTAAATTTTTAAAAGTTGAGGCCATATCGGCACTTACTTTCGACCCAACCTAATAGAACCCACACTGGTGTCAGGGTGCGAGATTGAATCATATTCCCGTGTACGATTCCTTTAACCATTACTGAAGGGAAGTGAGAAAATTAGAGAGTGAAATGTCAAATTTCTGGTGGTTAGAGGTGCCATGGGGATTACTTGCCTGCTGGATGTGTGTTGCACAGTAATCTATGATCATTATCATATCGGCGTTCATTTCCGTTTTCGACATTATTACCGTGGATCTTTGTCTCATAATCAACGTGTTGTGGATTCTGCGCATATTTATGTCTCTTGTAAAGTCTGAACCTAATTGTCAATTATGATCTTGTTTCCCGTTCGTTTCCTACCTTGTTCACCTCTTAATTGCTAAACCTATTCGCTCGTGAAATGCAGCGCTACTGAATGTGCTAAAAATTCTTGATTTACATTCTGAGATTTGTAATGATGAATTCTATTAGATATTTCATACTCATTAAGTTCTACCGGCCCTGCTCACATTTTATCACTTGAGAAAGGGCGTGGATTTGATCGCAGCTTCGAATTTCACAACGGCCCTGGATTAATGTCCACGCAACCGATTAATTTTCATAGAGACCATTAAGCAGGTCCCCGGCCTCTTCACTGCAACATCACGAACATCGCTTTTCTATTTTTCATTTGAAATGGTCCTTCAACCTTGCGTAGAAAAGTAGCTTTACCTTCATTAAACTGATCATTACAGGCAGAAACCACTTGGATTCAAATCCGCTCAATTCGGGTTCGGTCAGAGGTAGAGGTTGGAACCTCTATGGACCTGATTAAGAATGTTCCCTCGACCACGGTAAAAGCAACTTTTCCACTAGACTAGTTTTCTAGATACGTACATAGTCGTGTCCGAACATGATTGGGTAGATGTACCTAGCTTGATTTCCGATCATTTAGCATGTGCAGTAGCAGATGACAATGGGAACTACTAACTAGGCGAACACTAGCTGCAGGCTCACTGTAATAGTAGAACAAAAAAGTAGACCACTAATACCGTAACAGAGAATAACGGCAGTAAAGCACAACACTAAGCATATCATTGTGATCAGTTGTGAATTTGAGCCTTATGACCTCTTGTGCTCAATGTTCTAGTCTAGTGATTCTTTGAACTTATGCTGCAGTGTTTCACTCTTGTCTCTAACCTTTTCTTACAATGTACTATTAGTTTGTCGAGAGCGAAACGGACAAAAGATAAAGGGTCGGCCTTGATCAATCCCGTTCTGGAATGCGCCATGCATTCCTTTCGTTCGGAAGTGTGATTTTGATGTGTGATTAGACCAAAAATGGCACATATTTGATGAATACTTGTTAATGGTTGCCCCTCCCCCACTCACAAATGTGTGATATTAGTCCACCTAGCTACATTGTGGAATGTGCCTTGGAAGCCTGCTAGTACGATAAATGAATGTTGAAGAAGGGAAGCTCGCCCAGTGTAAGAGGAGATTAGGCCCTCGAAGGAATGACACCTGGTACATCGAAGGGAAGAATCTGTGAACGCGCCGTCGTGGAGCACTTCGCCACCCTTCTCCAGGCGCAGCATGTAATTGGTAGGTAGTGAATGGTTGCCGTTTGCGGCAAGAACTCAGAAAGACGTCGACATTGATGTCTTACCTATCGTAGGACTTCGTCCGTCGCCCAAGTCAACGGGCAGAAAAAGGGGTCCGATTCGCAAATTTCATGATGTATTCCATGGTTTTTGTCTCGTCCACATTCGTTACCGCCTGCGACCATTCGGTCGTACCTTCTTCTTTTTCGTAACGCTAATCCCGTTTAGTCGCAAGGTCCGCTTTTCTTTAGACATCGCCACTTGGTCGTCTGAAGAATCCTCTGCCGTGGCCCTGGCTTCAGTGAAATCCTTCTTAAAGCGTCCCTACTTCATTTCTTCGGGGTTCCTCTTGTTCGCTCGTCCCATTCTTCCAAGTCCATCGCTTTTATATAAGGTGATCCTGTGGCCTCCTCGGCAAATGTCGATACCATCGCAGACTCTGTTCCCGCACCTCCAGCTGGACAGGAGCAGTCTGCATGACCAACTCGTGGTTCTTGTTCAAGGGCAGCTTTCGCTGCCGTATAGCCCATAGCGGCCTTATCACTGCTCGGTGCAACTTTTCTATTGAGCGTTTCTGAAAACCTTCGACCGCAGAGAATCTGGTGCAATCTTTCCATTTTATCCATGCCGCGTTGATCCGCGGATTTACTGCTTTGAACCCACATCCGCCGATGGTTAGATCGTTCCTCATGTATCAAAATCTCTCCACTCTTTCAATGTCTTTTCTATAGCAGTTCACAATCGACTCCTGTACCTTTTTGAAAGCTCAGGAATTTCGACTTCTTGACAGTTGACCGTGGTACTCCTTCTGTTAGCACTTCGTGCAAGTCTTGTACCTTGTCCTGAAGTTTTCTGCAATCTACTATCAGGGCTATATGTCGTCTCCCGTAGAGAATGTTTGCAGTGTCTTTAAATGAGTTTCCTTCATCACAGGTTCATCTAAGGGTTTCAAGGGAAGGTGGCTCAGAGCTATTCCTGGTGACTCCAACCGTGATGTCCACCTTACTGTTAGAGAATGTGGGATGCGTTTTGCTCCCTTAGCTCCTGATACATGTCCTTCACCAAGTTGGTCAGGTGTTTCGAGAAGTCCTTTTTCCTGTCGGCCCGCAGAGTCTGTCATGGTGAGGTCGGCTACAGCTGTCAGGGGAGAAAGGCTTTCTATTGATTTCTCCATCACGAGATCGTTCCGCTTTATGCAACTTCCACCACCGGATTCTCCGCTCGGTTCTAACCCTTGTCTTCTTCGGGAGGTCCATGGCAATGTCTGCCAGGAGGAGGCCTGTGCTGCGGAGCCAATTCCTCGCCAGGGGAGTACCTTGATGTCTTTCACCATTTTGAAAGATGTTCTTCTTTCAAGCACATGATCGATTTCGGTTTGTCACCTGCTATGGGTAGATAGCCGTCTTTTCCAGAATTGACATGATCGCTTCGGCGAGCCCAGATAGAGCTTTTCTCCCTTTCGTGCAACCTCTTGCGATGCGTACACAGACAGTGCTGTTCGCCCAAAATCAGTGGTCCTGCTCACACCGAAAGCATAGACCTTGAGCGACTCCGCTACCGCTATGGCCACGCCGTTCCGCTTGGTGTCTTCTCCATTGTAGTAGAGCTTGACACCTTCTCCGATTTCCCTGGCCTTAGCACCTTTCCATCGTGTCTCCAGAACGTCTAAGGCCGACGTCATACTTTGCGATTCGATTAGCGATTCGCTCGATTCGCTAATCGAATCGCAAAGTATGACGTCGGCCTAAGTTGGACGTTCCTGCGTGCCATCAGAACAGCAACCTCTCGGTGACTTATAAGTTAGCGATCCTACGTTCAGAGTCCCAATTCGAACTAGCTTCTTTGGCCGAGGCCGTTCACTCCTCGGTAGCCCTCGCATACTGACCACAGAACTCGGGCGGGGGTTCTGCGCGCCACTTCCGGGTGACGTCCTAGCTTTATCACTGATACCTTGTTGAAACTTCAGAAATGGTTTTTGCGACGCGGGTGTTCATCAGCCGGCCTAACCTGTTTCTAAGGTCATGCAGGACATGGCTAAGCCCCAGAGGTCGCACTCGCGGCTCCAGAGGTGCAGATATGAGTCTGTACTCTTAACTTTTCGGCTATACCTGTCGACCATTTGATCGTACTATTTGCCTCTAAATAATGTAGCCGTTCTTAACATTGACGTTCCTTTATTGCTGCCTCAAAAATTTTGTTCATTTCGAGAAAGGACTGCTGCTCATTATACAGCTTTCGATATCCTGGGGCCTGTTAGGGTTAAAGTGAATACGATATATGACATGCATATGTATTGTCACCTACTGAACCCGAAGAATAGTTCTGTGAAACTCATCGAAGAGGAACACCCCACTGATAGAAAAAGGGGTAATGATGAAGAACAAGTAATTGTGCCATCCAATAAGTGCAACTATGTTCGTGTCTTGGAATCTACAAAAGTGGGAAAGAACTAAATGCGCCTAAACTGCACTGTTCGAAGAGCATAAGCTGGGATTGCTACGGTGAGGCACTGTGTGGTAGCACTGCTAATGCAAACCTATGAAATTGGCAGTGGCAATTGCCACCTCCAAGGCCGAAAGGGTTAATGACCATGCTGAGGATAGCCCTATCGCCAAATCACACTGCCTTGAGGAGCCTACGGCATTACGGGCGTTTGAGGGACGACGCGAGGGCATTAAAGTAGTTACATCGGAAGCTCCCCTTCATACTTAGAACAGTCCTTATCGAGCGCTCTTGGCTTGCTTTCACGTTACAATTCGATTACAGCCTCATTTGATATGCAGCAATAATGCAGGACCCCCAGGGTCGCTATCGTTTGATGCCATGGCCAGATTGTGCAATGGTGTTACGCCCGTACAAAGCAACAAATCCTTTTTGCTCTGCGGAAAGCCTGAGGCTGCAGAGATGCCTGGGATTGATTTTCGACTAACCAGTTACAAACATCTTCAATAAAGTAAGCACGCAAATGATTTGATGTGCACTGAGCATTTAAAATATATTTATTTTCTGCGCATTCAATAATTCTTTTGTGAATTTGGGAGCACTTGGCAAATTGTTTTACACAATCGGCTCCTGAGGACAGCGTCCAGTAATCGCGTTGTGTGTCGGGCATCGTGCGATGTTGTTCCAAACAGGGATAACGGGAGCTAAAAATTTCCAAGCATCATCGAACCGGGTTCTAGGTGACTTTGTGACACATTTTAACACC
This sequence comes from Ostertagia ostertagi, assembly GCA_036418205.1. Classification (NCBI taxonomy): domain Eukaryota; kingdom Metazoa; phylum Nematoda; class Chromadorea; order Rhabditida; family Trichostrongylidae; genus Ostertagia; species Ostertagia ostertagi. The sequence goes on along the minus strand of MU869395.1, from coordinate 30,666 downwards.
GCCCCGATCTCCAAAAGTCGTCGAGCGAAAGACGGGGTAGCGAAACATCTAATTTTAGCTTTCTCATACTTCACTCTCTCCCCAACTACAACATCCGTTCTCAAGCTGTAAAGACAAAATCCAAGTTTTCATCTCGTCCAAAACTATTAGGTTGTCCGGAAATTAATGCCGGTTTTTGACCTCCGTCTTCAAAGCAACATATCTCAGCTCAAACTCAACATTTTCAGTAATTCAAAAAAGTGTTGGAAACTACTCATTTTTCTTAACAGGAAGCGTACTGGTTTAATTAACGAACTTGAGATACAGGAACAATAGAAGCTCAAATATCGGCCAAGGTCTTTTCCATCATGTCTCGGTTTTCAAATCTTTTTCTCCCCAAGAAGCTGTCGAGATTGCCGGAAAACAGGAGGTTGGTGAGGGTGAGATCCTGCGAATGCACTGTAAGAAGCAAAAGCATGGTTGATTTATCCCTTTCTTACGAAGACCTTTGTGCGACATGTGGCTGGGCGTCAACATGGAGAACAGTTCTTTTCCTTCTTCTGGTTAGAGGCCTTGCTCTTTACGGAGCATTATATCGATGTTATGGACAGACATTGATGCTCTACCAAAATCACCTGGGTTCAGAAAGCTGCGATGCATCATTACTCCGGAAGGCCACGAAACCATCAGCATGGTCCTCACCTTGTAGAAATTCTACTTTGGAAAAAGTTTTTGATGTTCGTAGTTGTTTAGATTTTTGGAAAATTGCTCTATTCTATAGCGAAGGGTCCTATTTCCGTCGAGGATGACGAAAAGTTCCAGAGTCGGACATTTTTGTTGAGTAAAAAAAGTTGTGCCAAGATCCCTGCAAGGTGACTTTGCTGCTGCTCAGTCAGTTCATGCGGTACCCACTTGTCCAGCTTTCTTACCTTCCCAAGTACCTTCAGGCGCTCCGAAAATTTCAGTATGCTTGCTCAAGGTTATGCTGCTGGCTGCCGTACACTTGTTTGGAAATCTTCTTCTGCCGGGTCTTCAGAAGGCCGCCGTCAAGAGGAGAATGTCGTCCGTAACCCCCCCTCACTTCGAATCTAGATTTCCCTAACTTGAAAGCTTCAGAGCCATCGAGCAGTGTGCTTTTATTGGCAGGGTGAATATCGGTCGAGGAAATCCTCGACAGGGGGGTCGTACCTGTTGGGCTGGTCCATGGGGGGTCGTACTCTTGGGGTCAGTAACAGAAGTGGTATCATGGTGCAGATAGGTAATAGGGTATAGCGCAGCAGAAAATGAAAACATCCGAAAAAAACATGATATTAAATTTTCTTTGCAGGTTCAGTCGCTCCATTCCTCCACCTTCATGAGAAGGGCGTATTTGAAGGCAGTACAAAGAATGAAAGTGCATCCCCGCAAAGAAGAGTGCCACATGTGCGCACGCGCTGCAAAGGCACCTCCTCCGCCTATCACTCGCTCCTTCTCCCTTAATACCTCGCTGAGAATGACGCTGTTGTTAGGGACCCTGTCGGAAAAACGACAACCGTGAAGAAAAAGCGCTGGGCAAATGAAGTTGTTTTTTAGGTTACAGGAATAGCACAACACACTATGTCTACTACAATACAGTTTCGTTCGAAGGTCCCCATCATATAACACCTTTCAATCGATTCTGCAACTGTGAGTGGAGGAGGGATGCATGGCTTATACCAATACCAAATCGGATGATGACGATTGCTCCTATTCTTATTGTTTGCGTTCAAAGATATTGTTCTAGACACATTCCGAGTGTTGCCAACGAGTCACACTTGCAATGGTGAATGAGGGAGCGGATTTCCAGGTGGCCGGATCCGACCTCGATAGATCCTCGACGCAATTATCTCTTCAACCAAAAAGCTGTAGAAGAAAACTAAACAGACCATCAGGAAGCGCAAACCTTCCGCTTTCCAAAACTATCTTCCCTTTTTCAGGATCTTACAATATAAGAGAGATATTGCTCTTGAAGTGGCAAAAACTCGCGTGAAAATTTCAGCCTCCTCGACATTTACTCGACGAAATTTGAGAGACCCTATCTTTCTGCAAGGAAGGCTTCCAGAGCAATTTCGATGCTTGTTGGAAACGCGAAATCCAGCTCTATCTAACTCTACCTCAAGCTGCTTCAAAGGTTGTGAAATGGAGGAATGCAACCTTTTCATCGAGGGTGTAGATTCGGACGTTTTTTTTTGAAATTTCGGCAAATCTGACCCAGTGACAATCGCGCCGCAGCTGCCGTTGAATCGGCCTTTGATACACTCGGCTGTTTTGATATACTCAAGCAAGAATCAAGATTGAATCGCAACCCCGTGTCTTCAGGATTTCTGTGCGTTTCTGAACGAACCTCGCCTTGAGGTCACACAAAGTTAATGCCTCTTTCCTCGAGTCGATATTTCAGTATGTACACAAAAGTATGCAGCGATGGAAGACGTGCATAGATGACAAGATGAAGCGTCCTTAGCATTATTTTGCAGAATTTTTTTTTTTTGATTTGTTTTGCAGGATTTATTTTAATTGAATTAATTTGCTCTGTTAGAGGGGGTCGTGCCAGGATCTCGATTTCGGGGGGGGGGTCGTACCTCTGCGACCACGTACTCGACACGATTTTCACCCTGTTTATTCCATCCTTGCCCCACACAGCAGATCCTATTCCGAGCTGTCCGCACAGCACCCTCTCCGAATTTCAACTCATAGAAGTGAACTGCTCAATCCACTACCTTGACGCCTTCACTTCAAACCTTTAAAAAAAGTGAGGCCCGAGTCCCATCAAAATACAATGGCCGTGCAAGAAAGAGAATGAAATGGGCTTTCCAACGATATGCAATAGTACAGCAATCGTATGGAAATTTCTCGGAAAAATATCAAATAAAGTATGAGACATTGAAACCGGCATTAATTTCCGGACAACCTAATATTAACAATACCTGCACCCTCTGTATTCTGCTGCTCGCTGAGAATAACAGTACGAGGATTTCGTCCACTTTTCTTGAAATTATCAGTGAGTTGACCCGGCCAAGTGAGCAAAGCCCTAGTACACTAACATTTGAAAGTTCTGATATTGAGAAGTCTTTCTGAATGGACCAAATGAGGGAATCAGCTGTCGGCGCCCGATCCACTTTAAAACAATTTAGGACAGCTTGCGCGCAATTGAAACCAGGTCATGAGATGGGCAAGAATATTATTGCTATAATAATTGGAATCTGCTGGACTGATTCGGTTTCAAAGTGGTGGGAGAGAAAGCCTGCGAAGACTGCTCGAAAGGTCGGACTTTCTACGGGCTGCTCTTGGAAGGCTGCTCAGGACGAACTTGGAGGCAACTGGTTGGGCGGTACGATGGATATCCCTACAAGTGACTCAATGCCCTGCATCAAAACAAAAGATGAAGGTGGATTGTGGGTAGATTCTACAGTAACAAAATGTGCGTCATTTTTAGAAAAACCTAATACTTCCAATATCCATACAGCATTTTCGGCCCCTTCCCTCAAGGTATGGTACGTGCACTTTACACCTTAAATTGTGATCTCCTCCGTTCAGTTTTAGTAGAATCCTCACCTGCGCCCGCTGCAGTCATACACCTTCCATGATTTGGGCAAATCTCATCCTGAGAAGAGTTCTGATGTCAACTCACCCTTGTGAAGCAGTTGTTCTAGTTGTTCTATACTTCGACGAAATTGACAGTCGTATCACGAATCTGTTTTAGCGGTTTACGAAGTATCCAAACTCGTTATGTGGTGTACTGGAGTTGCCCAGCATGTAAATCTACCCCAAAATGAGCCTAATCCACCATGTGTTACACGGTCATGCAGTGTTTTAGTTTGACGTGCCCGTCATGAACGGTTTAGCGTCCCAGTGCGTAGCATTTTCTCTAGTGATAATTTACTCACCTTGAAAATGAGTACAGTATTCCAGATCGATGACGCTATCAGTGCCAGAAAGCACCGAAATGAATCGCACACGATTAGCAACACAACGTAAGATGAGCCTTGGAAGTGCACCACTGCTGGCCAACGGACGCCGAACACCGCCACCGTCAAGGCGAACGAGTATCGCCGGTACGTTTGGTTAGTTTCTTGGCAATTCACATGATGAATGCTAGAGGTATTTGATTTCTCTGAGACTTCTTGACCTTTTTTTCTTTTCGGGGGTCAAAAACTCAGTTTGGCTCAGAGTTCCCCACGACAGGAGTAAGCTGGGCTTGTTGCAAGCGCCGCATCCTTATAGGGATCTGGCTTCTCTTCGCGAAACTTTGCTTATTTTATTACGTTTCCGGTTTATGGCCTCATACCAAGTAAACAATTCCAGAAGCTTTCTTCAAAATCCTGATGAAGTCATCCCAAAGTTCAAATTAAGACGTTTAGCTTTGTCGCATTTTTCACATCACTGAATCGCCCAAAGTCATTGAAAACGTTTAGCTTGGCGCATTTTCACATCACTGAATCGAAATCGAGCAAAGTACTCACACACACAGAAACTCACCCATTTTGACACGTCGACGACGGCCGGCGACACGGCCATTTCGAACCACGACGGACCTTGCTGGCAACTATTGAGTTGTCTCATATACTGTCTCAATTTTGACACTTTGTTTGTTCAAGTTTTATCTCTTCTAGGAAGCAACTGATCAGCAGCATAACCACCATCATGGTCACTGATCCTCATGCATTTGCTAGGGAAACTTTGAAAGCTTTACGCCTAGAATGAAGGAAGCTGGGGGTTGAAGAAGTTGAAGAAGTCGTTTTTGGGTTGTCGTATTCTTGTATGAAAATTTTGATTCATCATACATGCTGTAAGGGACCAGGGAGCGATGTCCGATAAAGCGATGCACAAGCAATAAGGTATGAGTACAGCACCTTGGCTATCTCACTCAGAACGATTGCATTGCACTGTGAGCCCTCGCGTGTCCATTATGAAAAGATCTGGGAGACATTCCCTGACGTTCCCGATGCCGAAGCCGGCGTGGAGGGCTATTCCACTCTGACTTCGGCAAATGCTTGTCTTCATATATGAAGTGGTTCCCAAACCAGGCCACCCAGCGAATACAACAGAGAGTAATATTCTCAGAATACGGAGTTCAGGCTTTGGTTGAGTTGGTGCTTCCTGGCTGCTAGGTGCCGCGTGTTGTTGTCGCAATGGATTCATTATTCATCTAGGTTAGGCTCAGCTTGTGCCGTCGCAGAAAAATAATTTTCCGCAGGCGTCAACGTTTATTCTCGCTCATGGCGGCTGATCACATGAATTCCATCAAAGACTTCATTCTTGCAGTTCTTGTCCATCCTGATTGTTGCCTGCATGGCTGCGCCCATTCTCTCCCAGTACTGTCTACATCCGATCTCTTCCAATTTACGCCTCAAGGCGAGCTTCATCAAAAGTACGCGCATGCCCAGCATGAGTTGATTGTTACAAATCTTTTGCCTTTCCATTGCGCCTTGGACTACTACTCACTACCACCCTATCATCAGAGACTAAGCCGTTACAAGCGCTTATCTTCTCTGTGTCCTCCTTGCAATAGAGTTCATTTGTGGATCGTAAAGCATAATCATTCATTATTGTCACTGATGTATTTTATTTCTACAATTTACCCGTTATGGGCTTGCTCTTCTGAAACTACCTAGTTGAGGCTCTTGAAGCATACTTCAGTTATTAACCCTTTCGGCCCTGGCGGTGGCAATTGCCACCACCAAATTCAAACGCTTGCATTGCCACTGGAAACAGCATGGTTTTTCTAATCCTGCTAGAGCTTGCTTCAGTCAACCTTCCCCTTCCTAATTATGAGCTATACCTCTGGCCCCCCCCCTGTCCATTTCATTGTGTGTTGCTGTTAGTTACAAGTATTTGTGTACAAGTGCAACAGTGAATCGACGCTGACCCCCGCAACCGGCCAAGTAAGTGTGACTTTGTCTTAAAATACTTGAAGTAGATCCATTCCTAAATCAAAATTATGGGTTATAATGTTATGCAAGATTATAAACTTTTTCGGCATAACTATGAAATTTCGAATTGTTTCGACATAAGCTTAAAAACTAAGAAGGTGGGCCAATTTTCAAAGCTTCTTAGTTTCTTTGTTTGTGATCGAATAGCTTCCAAATTTCGCCATAATGATACCTATATGCTCACAAGTAATAAACAATAGCTAGAAGAAAAATTTCTCCACGGGGAAAAATTCAGGTCCGAAAGGGTTAAGTATTTGCAATGACAGCGACCTCAACACCAAGAAATTGAATTCGAATAAGAAATAGACAGATTATAAACAAACCAATATTATACCACATCTTTAGATTTTATTTTTCGCACATGCCCTACTTCCGCCTAGGGTTCGACTTTGTCCAACGCACGGGAGTAACTAGCGTGTGAGAGTAATGCCGAGAGTGAACGTACGCACGGAGACACAGACGGCTCGCGCAAGGCGAGTGCGAATGCCGGCGCGGAAAGCGGTCAACGTCGGTCCAACGTCGGTCCAACGTAACGGTTGACCCTGCTTCCGGCCGGATTTTGGTTTCCATCTAGCTAGGCATACGACATAACAAAAAAACCTACGTTTTCTAAAAAGCCCAATATTCTTTAGTTGGACACAGGTTTTCCGGACCTTACGAGAATATCCTCAGTTCATTCCTCATTTATTTTCATTAATGTAAACACGTAGATAAAGAAGAGTGACAGAGCAAGTACAAACTTATGAGTAGTCGCTTGTCGCATGTTCGTGATAAGTTTCACAACTGCAAACCAATCGCACAATTGAGATATTCACAATGTTTGCATTTTCGCAAAGCACCAACATTTCAAATATTGGAAAATCACATTGACACATAACGATACCCGTTTTCATTCGTGAAACTTTGGGAACACAGAAATCATTCTCGTCGAAAACGAAAATGTTTCATCCCAACCTCACAATAAACCACGACCATCCATAATGTATGAACCCACTCTAGATTCAATTTATAATTTGCCTTCCAGTAGCCATAACATGTTATTGAATTCGAATGTCTTTACTGTAACTCCTTTTAAGTTGGACACATTTAGCATTAATGACACCATTCTTACACATATAAGTTATTAGCTCAAACTTCACGGTTTAGAGGTAATGCGACGGCGCCTGCAAAATCGCGCCAGTCCTCACCGGTCCAAAGGAAACCCCCCCCAAAACGATTGATTCGCGTGTCAACGTGTAAATAGTTGCTTAAAAATCAAAGGAGGGTTCGATAACGAGGGCTCATCGGGTACAATAATGCCAAGCAGTAGGCACAGGCCGAAAAGGAAGCGAGCTGTAATGCTTTAACCACGAAAGGTGCTATGGTTGTTAAGTAGTATTTGAAAAGCGCTCCGCCCCAAAGGCGTCCCACCCGTAGGTTTATATGTATTGTCGAGCTGTTTGCAGCATGCACAAATGAAGGCAACCTGATAAAGCTGGACTGCTTCGTGTGCGGAAATTAAGCAAGCTACAACAAGGGTCTCATTTCTCGTTTTCCTGACAAATTTCCGGCGTTTCTTCGTATTGCTCTAAATCGGTGTCAAAAAATAAAATAAACTATTCTATTTCGAACTCCATCGTAGGTGAAACCCTCAGTTCGGGGCACTCCATTGCTATCTTATCCGTAGTACTAGAGAGCAGTTCTTTGGGCTATCGAACACTACGGATAAGATAATAAGTGAACGACTCATTTCGAGCGTACTTTTGATAAGGACCGGTGGATGTCCTACATTCCACACTACCTGCCCACATCCCATCCACTTTTCTGCACAGGTGATCCACCCTGGAGCTCCTGCACCCTTAGCCCTTTGCGGAGGTGTCCTTTCCTGGTCCAGGACCGTTCCCTTGGGTCATGGCAGGCGGAAATGTGAAAACGTTTCAGGGTTTCTCACCCATTACACCAATATTTATCAGAAGTCTACTTTAAATGAGTCGATTACGTGTCGTGAGCCCTCTAATCCTTATCTTGAGTATTGGAAAAATGGAGTGCCCCCCCCCCCCCGAACTGGAGTTTCACCCTAAGGCGTCGCAACTAAAGGTTTTGAACCCCTGATACTATCAATCCTGACAAGGGTGAACATCCCTATTTCAAATGCACTCGCCCTACTTGAATACGGCCTGCTATTCGTCCTCTTGTGTCGACGAGCTGAAAATTAACACATTTGTGATACACGCTCTCACCCATTAACGAAACAACAAAAATACCCAACATTTTTCAATATAACATCACGCCGCCCCGCACCTGGGCGGGATTCCATTACCCTGAGACCATAACCGTACCTATTTCTAAAGCAGAATGTGCCTTGAAAAAAACTAGTATATATTATAGTTATTATTCAGTATAGTCACTCATGAATCTGACACATTCCTTTGAACAGACCCTACAGATAATAATTCTTGCCTAATGGTATCTTTCAGAGATTCATGGTGTGCTCTTGAAGGAGATCTTTGAGCGTATTGCTTGCGGAGACCTTGAGCTTCAATTTATAATGATAAACCTAATGGTCCCTCTATCTCGAATCTGGCTCCCACTACCCGACCAATAGTACAGCATGGTTTTACTGTTAGACAAATGGCTCGGTATTTGGCTTACTCAAATTCAACGTGAACTGGCACACGTCATTTCGATGGTTCAATTGACGACGGGATCCTTGAAAGCGTACTTCGCCAGTGATTGGTTTTCTCACATTTCTAGAAATCAACGGGGAAAACGGTGAATCTCAATGACCCAATTAATACTGATCAATCAAATTGATCACCATCTAAACACAATACTGTACTCTGTGCTTCGGGGCAATTTAGCGAAGACTCGATAGTTCAGTATGCTGAGGATCTGCTCAAACGTACCGTTTTCTTACCGTTCCTAAAATGAGCACCGATTGCGGCCCTAATCGAAAGTCCTTTACATTTCCTAATCCTAATTTTACCTACCAACCACCTTGCAAACTTAAAAAACTCCAGACTTGACTATACGACAATACTTTTCACATTGTTCCACACCGCCAACTCATCTGCCCGCCTCATCATTTATGGGTTCATCTCCAATACGAAGAACGACAATTGATCGAGTTTGCACAAAGTCAGATAACGGTCCTTGCCATCAACGGCAGATCTGAAAGGAAATTCGGATTTTCCAGCCCGCGTGGCTAAACAACTGCGGTCACTTCGGCATGAAATCAACTCATCCCCCACACACGTAAATACTTGTGAACCAACCCAAGACCCAGCTCAATACAAGCCACAAAAGCGCAAGAAACTAGAACCCGTGGAGATCTGTCATGCCTACCCCCCAGCACTACAAGCTGAGAACGAAGACCTTTTAAACCTTACACGTTCGACGACACCGGCACGACACGTACGTCCCGCACTTTGCAGGCCACGTCCGGACAGCGCGGGACGTATGTGTCCTGCACCCATCTCAAGACAGTTTTTTCGTGCATCCCTACCTTTTTTCCTAGCTTTTTGTATTCAATTGATAGGTCATACTTTTGGTTAGGTGAGCCCATGTTTTGCCAAAGTTTTCCGAAGCCTGCGAAATCTTTAGCTTTCTGTTATTATACGACTTCTGTGTGGTTGAGTAGGTCAATGAAAAGAATAACAGGCGACTAGATATGGGACTCTATAAGAAGTAAAATTTAGAAATTGTTGTAGAGCAGTGATAGAATCTTCTGAAGTGGCGCAAAGAAATTCACCATTCAAGGCAAAAGCACTGTTTCGGATTAACTTCATAGTCAACTTAACAGAAACTGCAAAATAACCTCTCAGATGAAGGAAATCTTACAAATTCTTTCAAAACTTGCTCATTTTATACAAAATTCTTTTTCAAAGAAGTAATCGACCGTTGAAAGTGTGAAACCGGAAACATTACCTTGGCGTTACTCGGGACAAATTTTCGGCAGAGGCTATTTTTGAAAGACTCCTATGGTAAGTAACTTTGACAAGCATTAATAGGAGCAATTTTTTCATCGTTTACAGCGGTTGTCCCTTCGGCAAGTTTGTTCTTGGAAGGATATGTGCTCCTCAAAATGTGTAAAAACTAGCATGTCTGGAAAATTTCCTGTGTTTTTAGGGAGAAGTCACATCATTATGCAAGCTTGAAATTAATGTTTCCTACTAGGCCCACAAGTGAAAGCTGAAGCTGTTCCCCATTTTGTAGATTGTCGTCAAACCAATCTTCTCGCCGCGCAATGTAAACCTGCTTGTTTGAAGCAATGTTGGACCACGTCTAAAATTTTTTTGCACCTCCTTCTCTCCTTCTTATTGATGTCACGTGTACCTTTAACACGTTGACGACAACGCGCGTTTTGGGTTTTTGCACCGCGTGGGACCACGGCGATTTTGCAGGCGCCGCCGCCTCACATCAAATCCGTGAATTTTGAGCTTTAAATACCCAAAACTCCGATGCAAGCAAAATGTTTAGAATGATATTCGATGTGTCAAACTTATCAGAAGGGACAGCTGTGAACAATCGATCTAATTGACGATTTCTGGCAATGAAAAGACGAGTTTCAGTTGCTTTTGCTGCAGTGAACCTCAAAATTATTTTTGACGCGGTTGCTCCACTAAAAACATATGTCTTGCTATATGTGTGGGTCTGTACTTACTTCTACTGCTCTTTTTTATGACCAAGATTATCAGAATATAAAGGAAACTAGGAATGAACACAATTGGGAAATTCGTAGGGCTTAGAAAACCTTCGCTAAAAAGGAGCATATTCAACCATTCAATGAACCTCGCCGTGTCTAGTCATATTATGGTAGTCTATAGAATAGATGCAAAAAATTAGAAAAGAAGTAGCGCATGCGCGAAAAAAATAAATATTTTGTGTGTGCAGCGCATGCGCTGCACACGGTCCCACACGGTGCTCAAGGTGTGATGCGCATGCGCTGCACAATGTCGTCAACGTGTTAAATCATTGCATTTTGCTCCTCCTTCTAATATTTCATTTTTTCTTTGCTTTTGCTAGCTCACCAACAGAAAAAACTCTTGATATCGTTACCAATTCTAATTCCTTTTTGTCCCAAAAAGCGTTTGTCCACGGTGGGTTTTTGTTGGATAACTTACTTTTCTATGTGTTTATGCTAGATAAATCAACTGACTCGGTTACAGGTCTATTCCATTTTATGCTCCAAAAAAAAACGCACCTTGAGAGACAGCGCAGGACGCATGTGTCCCGCGGCCGCCGCACTGGCAAAATCGCCCCTGTCCATCCGGCCAAAATGCCCAAAACGCGTGTTGTCGTCAACGTGTATTAAAATAATGCCGCACCCCGAACTTTTGAAGTTTCTGTTTATAGGGGCGGAATACCCTCTCGTTGTCGGTGTGCATTAGTTCTATTGGTTTTTAAGTAATCTTAGAAAATGGCTGAGTTCCCAAATGCTATCATAATGATGACGAAATACAAAGTTCTGACTAATTTTCATAAGGTTTGATTTATGCATGAAGAGCTAATGCTCACACACGATGCAATTCCTTGAGCGAACAGGGACCGTCTCGACGAGGGATGGTGAGAGAAGGGGATCTTATTTGAATCATGGGGTGCATAAGTTGTGACTTCTGGAGACAGTAAAGCACAGGTGGAATATGAAACAGTGGAGTTATACCCTGATTCATTAGACTTCACCCTCTTTATGCCATTTCAGAGGAGCGCAGAGTTTTAGGAGCCACGTTTGGACACGTTGCATCAAACAAAAGACGCTTTTGACACCGTTGACCATCAGAAGGTAAATGAATGTAATGGTATGGCGTCGTGGCGGAATGAGGGTTAAATGTATTCATAGTGAAGGAGGACGGGAAGTTGGAGAGGGCCCGAGTATCTTACTGGCAAACTTTATATGTCCACCGGTATTGGTAAAACAGAGCTACCTTGAGAGTTGATAACGCTGTTGTTTTGTTGACTTCTGAGAGTGAAAAAATTTGAATTTCATGCTGTTTTGTGGAACTCTGACCGTGAAAAAAAAATTTAAATTTCATATCTTTCCTTATCATGGGAAAATGGGAACTTGAATAAATTTCGTGTACCTTGTTCTTGTGTAACTCTAACGCCATACGTGGGTCTTGACTTGCGCCAAATAATTACCGTTACACTGGAGATTTTTCGTCTTGTCTCGAAATAATACAAAGGACAAAAATTCACTCATAATGCAGATGATTTCGCTTTATTACAACATCATCCCATACGGCTCGATTCCAAATACTCCTCCAAGTCCAGCATCAATTTTGAGGTCGAGTGCGCGGCGCAGTCCAGAGGGAATGGTTAGCGTTGGCTATAGCATTGACTATTCTAAGTTCGGTCTTTACAAGTGTTTGAAAGTTCATCGCTCTTTTCGACGAAATTCTCTGACTGGTTGTACACTCGTTGTACTTTTCGCTTACATCCAAAAATTTCTCCTGAATCCGCCCTTGGAAAGCTCTACATCTAAATCAGTGGGAAAGAAATCCCAATCAGAACTACATTTAGCGCCACATCTTCATTACTACAAAGTTACGAGCGTGGGAATACGAGTGTTAAGCCATTTTTTCGATGAATAAGCTTCTTTATGAAGGGTTACTGCTTCAGAAGTCGCAACAGGCAGACGAATACAAAGCGTAAGCCGTCTGACAATTAGCATATGTTGGCAAAACATTGTCAGTCATTTCCTGGAGACGGCATCATGCCAGAAAAGCGCTCAACTTTGCCGAGCAACTGCTTCCAATAAAGTATGATGGATCACAATGAAGCGATGTCCTACTTGGATGATGCATGGCAGCGCTCAGCAGTGCTTACCTCCGTTGTTATTTGCTACAAACCCTCGGGGATCCCACGATCGAGAGGAAGCATTCATCACGGTCTTACACCAGGTCACCATACTTTTGCTACAACCTGCTTACTAAGCGATGTACACCAGCCGCATTGCCCGGGATAAGGAACCTACGCATTCAAGTATAGGTTCTCCTTTATCTCCTCTATCTAGTAAGCGCCCTTCCCACACAGAGCTCTTGAACTATGTCATTTCATGCTATGCTTATTACGCTGCTTAGGCACAAGCACTGGAATGCACTGGACTAGAAAGCACGCACAAACCAACATAACTATCTGAACGAAAACGTCCAGCACCAACTGACCACGTAAAATTAATAAGAAGGGATAAAGCAGTCGCCGTTGATCAATCCCTTTTTAGGATGCGATCTACTCCCATTTGTACATTCGTAGTGGGACTATGTGGCCTATACCATGGCTTGCGGGGGCCTGCCGGGTTTTTGTATCCTCCCAGATAAGTTTTGGTACCAATTACCCGATCCCGGAGGGAAGGAATGCTTGTTTGGCCCGGGCAACTCACGATAGAGGATTTGATCCCCGACCGCTCGCGTGGTAAACGTGCCACTTGCCGCTACACACTTCCGCCCCTATGTAAATTTATGCAAAAAAACTTGCATTGAAGAACACCAACTCTAAGAACAAATATAAAGCACCTCAGAGTATGAACATGATGAAGGACGGTTAACGCCTCAAGAGCTACAAATCTCATTTTTTTCGCAGCAGGCTTGAACCCGTCAGGAACCAAATGACCGCGGGTTGTATAGTTTACCTCTTCGAAAGATGGCAACCTGAATATAAGATTCTGCATTATATGTTGTGGACCCGGATCATGAAGTGAAAAATAATAAATGATATTATTATTTTGCTACGTGACCTCTTTGGTTCGAGAATGTCTTATAAATATCAAAGGAATCGAACTCGTTCCGATGACACAGAAACTGTAAACCATACAGGGGTGGCCAAAAAAAAAGAGACACTCAGCCCATGGCGCACATCATCGAACTTTTCGTCACACAGGGAGCCGATGTTAATGAAAGTTTTATGGCGTTATATTCCTTAGTTGTTCCTCCGTAAACAGAAGCAAGCACTCCTTCACTGCCCCTGCCGTCTCCAGAATATGACGTCATCTGCCGTCACCGTCGAGCTCAACGAGGCTTACCGAAATCGCTCCGACCTGAAGCTGCTACACAATTTCCTCAGTGAATTAATTGTTGAATAGCTTCCAGAGACATTAGCTGTGAATGTGCAAAACCGCTTTTGACCTGCGTTTCAGAGACGTCGTAATCGTCTATGGTATCTCAACGACCTCGTTGAGATCGTACCGCGCACAATGCTTCCGTGGGAAAATCTTCTGATGTCGTCGGTGTAGAAGGCTGTTGTGTAGCTTGTTGATAGATTATAACGTGCTCTTCAATATTCAGTTGGGGTCATTTGGTTTGGTTTCGCGACGCGTAAATAATTCCGTTTTGAATGTTGAGTGAAGTGTCTCTTTTTTTTGGCCACCCCTGTATATATAATTCGTAATCATCGCGCCGTAATTCAAGGAGTTCGAGTGTTCAGAGTATTCATCACGAATGGTGAGCTTCCCGAATGCTAATAATACGGTACGGACCGACACCGCAACACGAAAAATTTCAGCACGCGCAACATTGGTTTTGAACCTTCTGTCAAATGCTCGAATCGTTCGCTAGTGGAAAAATCACTTCAGCACCAGTCACAAAGGATGGCAAGATTCATAATCCCTTAGAAGGATAGACATAAATATGAATACATCGACGGCCACCGTTGTGTGTGCATATACCTACATTTTTTCATCTTTCCCTAATTTCCGGTAGATAAGCCCTAGCTAATTTCACGCAAAAAACCCGCTCGTGAAGTGTACTACTTGCATACACCTCCAATCTACCCCAATTTTGGCCATTGTAATTCGATGTCCTGATTACGGAATTGACATTTTTTAGCGACTGGCGGCCTGGGGCCAGTTGGCGTCACCTTGTCACGATCCTTGTTTTCACTAAAGTTGGTGTGATTTCTGCACAGGGGTTATTTGGTGTCCTCATTACGAGTATGGTACTCGTTCTTAGCGCAGAGCTCTTCGAACTAGTTTCTGATTTGTCTGCCCTGAGACAAGAATCGGAAAATATGCGTGACAGGCCACTACTGCCAAGAATGAATGTCATATTCGTAATCTGGGCACAAAATACCCCTATACAGAAGTTTACATTGAATTTTGGTGAAAACAAGGGGTCGTGACAAGGTGACGCCAACTGGCGCCAGATGGCGCCACCGCTAAAAATGAATGTCATTTTCGTAATCAGCAGCATCGAATTACCCCTATGGGCAAAGTTACGGTTGTCTCTAGATGTACGCAAGTACACTGCACGAGTGGAGGTGTTTTTACGTGATACTAGCTAGGGCTTATTTACCGGAAATTAGGGGACTTACCAGCAATTTCCATGAGTGGTAGTGACTAGACTATTTTTTTACCGTACCCGATAGTGCATTTGCACAGTTTGAAAAAGAAAAACGGAGGTATCAACCAAGCAAAATAGGTCTCCCCGAGTGAAAGTGTGGGACATATGTATCCCGCGCTGTCGTCAATGTGTCAAAAAATTGCACAACGAACACCTAGTGTGATATAACTGTTGCGCAGCTAAACCGTTCTCTTTGATTACCAAGCTTCCTCTCTCCCCGCACTTCAGGAGCACTCCAGTCAGTATTTCCATCAATTAACAGATGGGCAACAGCGTGAATCAGCGGCGTTTTACTTCTTGAGGGGCTTCAGAGGATTACATGTCGTCCCGCGGGAGCGCGTCCAACGGGCCGCGGTGTCATCATTCGTGGGTTTCTTAAGGTGTACCAGGCGTTCGCGTCACAACGTGCCGCTCCAGTTTTTCCGCTGCCGTTCTCAAAACAAACGCTTACGATAGTCCCAGCAGTGAAGTGGTATTTGAACGCTACCTTTGAGGCGCAGCTTAGGAGCTATGACCTGCGGTGTTGTGGATTACTACCGCAATTAAGCCGGCTACGTAAAGGCGCTGCAATTGGATGTATTTGGCTCTGATGAGCAGAATTTGGAGGAAATTTCCCATGGTCAACCATATTATTGAATTAACGCTCGATAGCCATTACCGGCATTGGACAGAATCGCCGCAGTTACGTCGCCTTCGTCTCCGCCTCTGGGCACCCGTCGCCGCCGCTGCAGCTTCACCATCGCAGCAGATTCTTCTCACGATGGGCGTGGCGATGCGATGCGCACGAAATTTATGTTGTTTCGTAGGCATCGACGTGGGCTCCAATTCCGTTGACCACCGAGTGCTTCACTCGTGACTTCGCAAATATATTGCGTTCTGAACCCTGCATTCAACCCCACCAATATTCCTGACTGATTCATCCATCAGCGTTCCGGCGGTACCCAAATCTTCCACCGTATTCATCTAATAGTATTCTCTAATTTCAAAAATAGTCACTCACGTGAGTGTGTCTTGCGAAAGCAACGTCGGCTTCGCGATGCCGACGGCAAGAGTCCGTCGAGCCAACTCGGCCAGAATTCCGAGTTCGACGTATACCGGACGCAATCTGCGAGTTTCAGATGCGTTCTCAGATAGCATACGGACATTGGCAATCACTGCTAGACGAAATTCGAGTCCATTGTCGAGAAAATCCACCAAAAAGATGAAGAAAAGCCGGCTGGTGGGAAAGAATGGCATTTGTAATGTTTACAACACGAACGTCCCGAAAAAAGACCGACAGTATCTCAGGTAAGACTTAACATGTTAAAACTGTATAGCACACGGTAAGTAACGTTATCTACCGGAAATCGGTCATTTTTCAGGGATATTTTCACAACAATGATTGACGTGAAGTGGAGATACATGTTGTTGATTTTCGCACTCGTTTTCTTATTGAGGTTTGTTTCTCATTAGAAAGCCAACGATTTAATTAAATCTATCTAAGGTGGAGTGTGGAAAATATTCAACTATTACGCGTTTCTTTTTTCCCATTCTCATTCATTGACATATTTGCGCTCTTGTGTGCTCTGACCTTTTCGCGAATGCTGTTGGAAAATGCACTGAGAGGCTTGATAGCTTTCCAGTAGTCGTTTTACCACAGGATTTTTCCGTCATTTGTCATACTTACAAAAAAAGGTTTCCCTAAGAGGGCTGTCAAGAACCCATGACCGTCCAGAGGTCTCTCTGCTATCTTAGGTGCTTCACTTATAATCGCTAGTTCTACGATAATCATCGACTCGCCTGATAGATCTGCCCTCTATAGCACATTGTGGATAACGGCAACGCCCTAACCTTACGTCACCCTCTTCGGTCTTTCCTATGGGATACCCTGGATGTGTTTTTAGTTCCAATAACCTTAGCAGCTTCCGCCACGCTTGTGGGAACACTTTCCCTCTGGTTTATAGGGCAGAATAGGGAGGACCTTGGAGGTGCGACTTTTCCGCTAAGTCTATAATTATGGTGCTCTCCGAGTCGCTCGTTACCTTCTGCTTAGATCTCATTTCGATTCGTTGTAATATTTGCCTTCCCACAACTGATGCACGGCGGCACCAGTCAGCTATGATCGTTCTTTAAACATGAAGGAATAATAACACACTTTCACACTTTACTGAACATTACTTTCATGAGTTCAGCGGTAGGCTACTCATTAGTCTACTGCCCTATTTGGCTGTGGGCTCTGTTATAAGCAAGTTGTTGTCAGTCTAGTGCTGCTCTTGCAGTTCGAAGCTGACATATACCGTTTCGGAGCGGCACTAAGATACGTGCTGCAGCAAGATGGTAACGCCGCTTTGCGTAACTTCTTTCTTTACCCTGAAGACGATCATGTCAAAAGGGCCTCTGCAGTGGCGTAGGAGCGCCTAAGTGATCCAAAAATTAACCGCGAGAAGCCCACACCGCTGAGGGTCCCGATAACTGGTTTGCGCAATAGGATTGAGAGCTAAAATCGGAAAGCATGCAGTATATGGTACTCTAGCTACATGGTTTGCCAAGCCCGGATCGGTCATATTGAATTACGTCTATCTCCTAATGATGAAGGACGGCCTGCTTGCTCGCATGACTGCCCTTCCTCTCAAGTTTTGCCTTCCATCTTGATGACTTATGGGCAAAACCCTTCCAACCTTCAGAAGACAGATCAACCGATAACTGCCAGTTTAGTGGTGCTTTTTCATACACCAATACAGTTCTTAGGTTTACATCGGTCAGAAAATTTGAAATGTAAGAATGTGGAGCACGAAACTGAACTTTTGTCTGGTGATGTTCTAATTTTTTTGATATTCCTGTAGAGGCTCTGATTTGGGTACTGTGGAATACCACACTGCTGACGTGGCTGTAAGGGTTTGTATAAAACTGTGTATATGAATTCCTGTTTCACCTGATTCAGATGGGCAGCTAGAATGGTTAGCCCAGAGGCTCCCGCAAAGTAGTGCGTAATATCGGAGTTGCTAGAGTAAACCAAATAGATTCTTCCAAATGTGTGTATGTTGGCACTTCCCAAAATCGATCTACCAACCGAGTAGGTTCACTAGCGCGCTTCTCTGCAGATATCAAGTTTCATTTTTGAAGTGTCCCAATTCACTGATCACAATTTTAATGAATATTTTACAGTTGGACGACATTTGCAAGTATCTACTACACGATTGCACTGATTCATGGAGATCTATCGCCCGACTTCCGCTACCTCAATCGTACTCAATGCGTTGTGAATCTTGACTCAGTCTATTCATCATTCCTTTTTGCTGTCGAAACACATCATACAATAGGATATGGACACAGGTGCTACAGTAATATTATTCTATTTTTTCGATTCTATTACAAGCATGCATCATGTGCGATGTGCGAGAGTAACCATATTCTGGTTGCGTGCATGCGTTTCTGTGTTTGTGCAGCAAATACTCGCCTGCCTCATCAAATTCATTCGCATGAAGCTCGAGGTGTTATTAGAGAGATGTTTATGAGGAAGCTTCAAGGTTTTCGCATATATCACGTCACCCACCCAAGTTTGACCTATCAGTCTGCGAAAACTGCTCCAGGATGAGCCAAGTGTCCAGGAAGCTTAGCAGTCACTAGCAACCGAAGTGGCCCCCTCCCAGCTGAGGTCCCGCACATGACCTCCCTTGTAGCGAGTACCACATCTATCCTCCCTCCAAGTACACCTCACCCTTCAAAAGAAGTCTATCGAGCAAGTGAGGGAAGGATAGGACATTATCACATACACGCTGCAGTGAATTCACGGAAAAACACCCAATCTTTTCAGAATTCCTGTGAAATTACCAAATTTTCAAATTTTTTATTAGTGAGCACGTAAATACTTTTGATATCGCACCGTACGTCACATTTGAGTTGCCAAAGAATACACGAAAGAAGTGATTTATTGGTTAATCTGCAGTGAAACACGTACACTTCACCGTCTCTTGACTCGAGAACTCTTGAATCTACTCTTGTTCTTTAATTTTTTTAAATTAAAAAATTAAATGTTAGAAAGAAAAATTAGAAAAAATTCCAGAAATTGACGACGTTTATCTGAATACTCTTTTCAAGTACGACCCCCCCCACCTCCTAAGCGAGAAGTTGTAGACTTTGATTAAACGTTCTTTGCCCTGAATTCCTCCACGCTCATTGGGTGAGCTTCTTCATCAGCAAAATTTTATTTACCTATTTGTGTGTTTACACGATGTCTTACAGCCAGACTCACAAAACAAAAAGATAAACAACCAACATTTCAATATTAGAAGTTCTCGTAATTTGAACCACTGTTCCTGTGTACTCTCTGGAGGATGATTCGGACGAAACTTCCCGTTTCATCTATGCCTTTTGTGGCTTGTAGTTGTGATACATGCATTGACTGCTGTTTTTTATGGTACTGTATACCATGAAAAGCTGAGTTGGGATGAAATGGTGCCCCGGTAGCGTAACTGGTAGCGCACTTGCCCGGAAAGCGAGAGGTGCGGGTTCTAGTCCCGCCTGGGGCGAAAGTTTTGTTCACAACCCAGCATTCTTGTGAAACATTCGCAACGCGAACTGCGGCGTTAAAACAGCAGTTAACAAACAAAACAAGTCAAAATACTTCTTTGATGTTTTCATTCAATGTCCGCACTGGACCACTTTTTGACTCACTCTCATGTCAAATTTATAATTCAGGAAAATAAATTTCATTAATGGACCAGTTTTCAATTATTTTCGAGATGGCCATGGAGATCTTTTGACACGAATCTTGATACTTACCAATTACAGTATGTCACAACATACTGAGAAAACTTGTGTCTGGCAATTTTGCCGTCTTCTTGAGGGTCTTCATGATTTCTCAGTTAAACGCTGCTCTTAACTGGAATTATTCGACCACAATTTCGCAACACATTGCCATATGCTATACGAAGTTATTACGTGCTGGTGTTGAGTATGAGTTACAGCTGAGTTTGGGTGCATAACACGGAACCTTCCACTGTTTCAGAGGTGCCCAACAGAAGGCGTGGCAAGAAGGCAGAGTCAGCAGATAAGTCGCAGCGCGTGCTGTGCGATTGGACAAACAATGGTACATTCCTACATAATTTGACACCAAATCACTACAGTACGAACTGCGACTCGTCCGCTGACTCTGCCATTCTGCCGCGCGACGGACCTGCTGTTGGGTGCCCACTGTTTTCAGCCATCCACCGGCATAGCATGAAATTATAAGAGCGGAATTTTGAAAAGTGCTTATTGAATTTGTGTCAGTGAAGGGATGTTGAAGGGAATTCAATTTTTCCTTACAAAACCATAATCGACCACTGGCAATGATGAAAAATCGACAATTCAATAGTTATACATAGCATCACCGTCAAATCAGCAACGATACTCTTTCTTATAGAGGATCGAATGGACGTAGTTAAGATAGGTAATGATTAGGAGTAATATTTGCAAAGTCAAATTTCACTCACACCGCTAATTGAGCTGCCCAATCCACTTTGAATGATGGATCTGTGTTGTCTTTGCTAGAACCTACGGCTAAGACGGCCCAGACCCACTTAGTGAGCCTTTACTGTGGCTAGAAGCGCTAGGTACGCAAGTGTAGAGGTCGCGTCACTTCCCTACTTCGAAAAGCGTTACTTAGACGCTAGGCGCTAAGAACTTTGACACGCTCCACCTGTTGCGACACGCTCCGCCCACCGCTCTTGTCTGCGTCGCTGACTTGCTATGCTCTCTCTACTCGGACTTCTCTAGCGCTCTCCGCGCTCACATTATCTCTCATCTCCCTGCCGGCCTTTTGAACTTCTCCGCAGCGTAGAGCAAAAGGCTCGTATTTCCTGTGTATTTCACGATTTTTTTTTTTTTCTCCACTGGCGGTCCACCTCCTACCCCTACTTTCACATTTGAGTGGAATTACCTCATCAATTCAATCCTGAATCTTGCCTTTAACACAGTCTTTATAACAATGTACAATGTTTGGTTTTTGAACGCTTCAGTCAAGCCTGTCATATTTAACCTTGATTTCAGATATATAACAACAGAATGTCCACTAGCTGGTGCCACCGTCTGTCTACAAGCCGTATGTGGCTTATTAATACAGAGTTTCATGGTGGGCTTAGTGTTCGCCAAACTGGCCCGGCCGAAGAAACGCGCCGAAACAATCATATTCAGGTGAGCATTACCTCTTAATGATAATCTGAATGTTTTGCAAGGGCTGTTACCCTTATTTGTCTGCTTCTTGCGAGGATGAGGAGGTAAACAACAGTAAACACGAAAGGGCAAAATGGTCCGAAGAGGGTGTTCGCAAACCTCTTCTTCAATTACGTGAACATAATTAGTATGTGCATACATATAAATGTATAGCAGCGACGTTAATTTGGGACAGAAGATATTGCTAGTCAAGGTTTTAGCGAGCATGGTTTCTTATGTAGGGGTAGGTTGCATTTATTGCCTGCAATTGCAATAATATTGAAGTAAGAAGCGAATACTGACCAGATAAGGTTAGCGTTACTTATGATGCAGTGCTGGAACAGCGCAAAGGGTAAAGAGGGCGACTTACACCCACACTCGCCATTCAAACCCGAGCCGGCCCACTTGAACATTTCGTCCGGTTCGGTGATATGTGCTATTGATCACTATTATTACTTACCATTTTGGCTCTGCACCCTAACACGTGCGTCACACGAGATCAGAACCATCTACATAGTGAACAGGGCGGCTGTAGGGTTTGGCTTTTCCCCCTCCTCTGCCCCTCCCCACCACCACCTTCCCCCTCCCCGCTACGATGCCTTCTCCAGTCACTATGGAGGCTCCTTTTATGGAGCTCCTATTTGCTTATTTTTCGGTTTCTACTAAAAATTATGTGAGCTTTGGATTCAAACTCCTCCCAAGGCACTGTACTTACTAGTGGCACTTGACTTCCCTTCCCTTCCTCTATCCAACTTTCTGACCTCGGGGATGTTTTAGAACCGAAATGTGTGCTTTTGTGGCAAACTCCACCCACTTCGGCGTTGCAATATGGGGCCGTGTGCAACATGCCCCGAATGGGATATATCCCCAACGATTTTCGGGGCTAGTTGCATATGACCTTCGGGAACATGACCCGACGTCCTTTGGAGCTTTTTGTATACGACCGGGATATATCCCCGAGTAGCCTCGGGGCTTGTTGCATACGCCGGGGGTATGTCCCTGACGACCTTATGCAACAAGCCCCGAAGGTCGTCTTAGACATATCCCCGAAGACATTCGGGGCTTGTTGTATACTGCCCCTGACTCGGAGTGTAGGTCATTGATGCACGCAACAGGTGAAGAAAATGCATTTCTCATCTTAGAGAACTGTTCAATCACTTGAGCAGATCATATGTTGTCTACTGCCTTTGTCAGCACAAATACATACCCCAGTTGACTTCAGCATTTTTGAATATTTGGAATAGCATCACTACGATGTGTTAATTTCTTCATCAAGTTAGGGGTAACATAATAATGGCAAGTACCATTACGTATACACATCGGTGAAGATTTAATTTGCCACCCGTGGATGAGACGTTTGAGAAGAGCTTGGTAGCTGACTAATCGCTCTAATGCAATTC
This sequence comes from Ostertagia ostertagi, assembly GCA_036418205.1. Lineage (NCBI taxonomy): Eukaryota > Metazoa > Nematoda > Chromadorea > Rhabditida > Trichostrongylidae > Ostertagia > Ostertagia ostertagi. The sequence continues at coordinate 7,857 of MU869395.1, read as the reverse complement.
GGCGGTACTGAGAACCGAATCGCAGCCCATGAGCGGGAATTTCATGCCAGCCGACGATGCGACGTATTTTTTGCTGGCGATGAAATTGATACCCCAAAGTACATGTTTGTGGCCGAAAATTGCCGCTTTGATAGTTCTCAATCGCTGTACTCTCCTATGTATAGTTCTTCGACTGTTCACATTCATTCCTTGACTGAATCCTTCCTAAAGAGAATCTGTCCACGTATCCGTATATCATCGCGCAACCTACATATAAGCAGACTTGATCTCAATGATGTTCCTCGTTAGAGGTGTAGCAGTGGCACTGGATGAGATTCTATTGGCTCTTCTTGTGGCCTTGAAGGGAATGTGTTCACAACAATGACGCTCTAGCTTAGTGCATGTTCCCTAGGGCTGCTTTCATAGTTTGAGATCCGTGCGGACCGCGCGGACCGCGTGGAGAGGGTGAAAAGCATCAACGCGCGCTCTTGCGCACAATGCGTACTTATAGCGCGCAGGCGGCGGCCCTCCGATGCGATAATCCTAATTTCAATCATTCTTTTAAAGCCATGATTTTACACGAAAAAGAGAAGATTCTTGCCAAACAGTGCAAGATCATCAAGCACGTGGAAACTGAAAAACAAATAGAATTAATTAATGCGCGAATTTTATCGATCGGAAGAGCCGTCTGCTGCGTCCCCGTACGCATGTGGTCAGAGCGTGTTGATGCTTTCACTCTCTGCCGGCGGTGCGCACGAGCCGCAACTATGACAGCAGCCTAAGCTTTGAGTTTTTGCAATGCCTGTGAATGGGTTGCTCACAGAAAGTATGAAATCCCCTCATCTTCAGGAGTTACCCGTGATTAGGTCTTTCTGAACAACTCTATGACTGAGGCAGCCCAAATCATTAACATATATGTATATCGTATTTAGCGTGATCCTGTGTCGCAACGGTCTAATATACGTTACATAATATGGGCCATGTTTTCCGAGAGCATCTTGAATTGAGGGAACTATGCATTGAAGTTAACTAATTTAAGCTCATCTTGAAGCGATCTAGCGAAAAACCGGCTTTTTTTCTGGGATATTGTAAGACCTCTCAATTAACAATATTTCATTTTCAGCTAAACTGATGCTATCTTCGTCCTTCTGCGATTTAATGGGTTCAGCTTACTGGGTCCACAAATGAAAGCAGTTGTGATGATCGGCCAACAGTGATGAAAAGCGAGAAAAAAATCGCTAAAATTTTTTGAAGCCGCGTTGCGAACCGATCATCTGGTAAGTTTGCGCCCAGGACGCAAGTATCTGGGATGTTCAGAGGTTGGCTCTTTCTCGTTTCCGCCTGGTTTATTCGTCTCAGGGGGAACGGTTTAACTCGAGAGAACTCCTTGGGGGGGAAGGCGAATCCGCGAATATTGTTGAATACATAGCGGGAGTGTGATTTAAATCGCAAAAACCATCGATCGTTATAAGCGGGATTTGAATTTTGATTTTTGCGTTTCTTTCTCACGTTGTGGCAAACTACCTGCCTACATCCAGTTACGAATTCCATGATCCCTGACCTATTCAATCGCGAAACGTGGCCAGAAGTGGCATGGATTGGCTTCAAGTTTCCGTCCTGTCAATGCAGACCTATGGGTGCTCTTTGTGCTTTCTTTTCTAGCTATTTCTCTAAGGGACTGACATCATTATTATAATAATCTCAGCCCAAAATAACCAGAATCGACCTTTCGTCAAAGAATGAATTAGGAAACGCTGAACGCCCCTTCTCTATCGCACCCCTTTTTATTCCAATGAAGAGCCACGCAAATTGGCAGTATTACGCAAACGACACCGCGTGGGGTAATCCTATTCTTTGGCTTGGTAGCAATATGCGAAATATGTGAGTCCCAATATTGGAGCCGAAATGCGGGATCACCAATAATGCAGCGTCCTTTAGGCTATTCTCTCCACACCGAATTATGTACATCAACCTAGGAAGTACAGCAGAGATCCGCGCTATGAACTCAGGGACGTGTTGTTCAATGGGTACAAAAGTTATAAAACCATAAGCTTGTGGATGGAAATGATGGAAAGCGACGATTTCCCCGTCGTCCGAACGGAACAAGTAGGTAGCCCATAACTATGCGCCCGCGTCAACTCAGGGATTCAGAAAACGATTTCAAATGGCTTGCACAAGTGTAATTGGAGACGGACGCACTCGGCAATGGAGTCGTCTGCCGACTCTGTCCGCCGCAGGCTCTTGAATGAATATTGAAAATGTGGATGTGCTCACGTTCATGTTATCGCCAGTGTGGTCTTGAGCAGGGTAGCGCTCTCACACCTTGGTAGTGAAGTACGTTTCTGTATAGCAAACCGAATATACAGGGTGGGCAAAATTACTGGTGCACTAAATTTTCAATGGCATTTTGACAATAATTCTCACAAATCAATTCTAATTATCAATATTATTTACTACAAACATGACAATACAAAAAATGTTAATGCTTCTCAAAATGATCTCCTTTAGCCTTCACACAGTCCTTCAGACGTTCGACAAATGCTTCGCATGTGGCACGCAGGTACTGGTCATCGATTTCGTCCCAAGATTTTGAAAGCGCCGCCTTAAGAGAGTCCAAGTTTGGATCTGGTAGAACACGCTTTGCTCTCCAAGATGGACCACACAGAGTAATCCATCGGGTTTAGATCAGGAGAACTGGAGGGCCATTCGTCGTGTCTGATGAAGTCGGGCAGGTGCTCGGCGCACCACTCCTGGACCATCCCCAAACAAGAATGGACTGGGGGTGTTTCGCTCTTTCCTGGAGTCTTGCCTTGGTGGTAGCATCAGCAAGTGATCCTGCAATAATCCTCTCATTTTGGGAGTTGAAGGCTGGATTCAGAGTAAAAATCTTTTCATCACTGAAAACGATGTCTCGGGCGCGTGCCACCGTGAATCGCTGCAGCAACTTCTTGCATCTCTCCAATCTCCTTTTCTTCATAATGTCCGTCAGGAGTTGGCATTTCTGCAAGCGATAGGGGAACTTCCTTAGCTTACTTCTGACAATCCTCCTCATTGACCTCGCGCTTACTCCAACGTCTTTCGCCATCTGGCGCATCGATCTCCTGGCGTTCCTTCGAATTCTTTCTCTGACGAGCCTCACATTTCTCCGACTCGTAGCTGTTGTGGGACGTCCTCTTCCTTCCCTGTCCTCTTCGGTCTTCAGTTCTTTATAGCGTCGTACTGTATTCTGAACCGTCCTTCGAGGTACGGAAAGGATCTTCACAATTTCTCTTGTTTGCTTGCCGTCGTTGTGAAGTTTGATGATCGCGCTCCGTAGGTCAGAACGACGGACCATTTTGTATTCGAGTACGTAGGAATTACGCAACCTCCAGGCAACATATCACAAGCGAGTGAAACAGGAAAATCTCCAAGAAGTGTTAAAAAATTCAAAACGTATAGGTGCACCAGTAATTTTGCCCCACCCTCCGTGTGAAAGATTCCCCGCGTGTCCGCATTCCGCGTAAGCGCGTCTAACTTTCATGTTCCAAATAATGGTGAATGGCATGTATGGAAGTACAGATTTATACTTCAGCTAGCCATCATAATTCATTGTATGGACCACATCGCATTGGAGCTATGACTTTTAGTGGATGCAGAATGTTTCATGTATCCTCAGAAGGGGTTTATTAATGTTGGAGGCTCTAGGCTTGTTATGGTTCAACCAGTGCATCAAAGTGGGAGCACTAACACGTGGGAGCTTTATTGCTGCCGTAGGGAATTTGTCAAGCATGGTCCTTGCAATGGGAAATATCTCTTTTATTCGAGAGAAAGCTGATGGCTTGAGATCACAGAAAGAGGGCCGTAACTGTACTTCCGCGGGTCGTAGTGTATACTCGAGCGTCGTGTCACATACTATTCCTACGCAACGTCGGCTCGAATGCTTGCTCGTTCCTGCTCTAACCTGAAGCTACTACATAATTTCTTCAATCGAGTAGCTGGTGGATAGCTTTATAGAGACAGTAGCCCCAAATAGGCAAAACCACTTTTGAACAGCGTTTCAGAGAGCGTCGTAATGGTCCATAATCCTTCGGCGACCTCGTCGGCTCGTAAAAAGGAAAGGTTTCTTGGAAAAAGTTTGTGATTCGCATGGAAGTAGTAGGCTCATAGAATTTTTTTCGAATGATTAGATGGCTTCTCGATGACGTCCTGCTTTTGCAACTCCAGTGTATATAATCATGGAAACCCTATGCTCCTGACTACATGAAGCCGTAATTGCATTGTTTCTTTACATGTAAACTTTATGTCCAAATCCTCGGACGCGTGGATGATGAGCAAGATCCAACTAGGCGAACTTATGCACCATATTGAAAGAACTTTTTGCTTTTTGAAATAAATGATTTGTTGAATCTAAGGGCTAAACTTAGAGTTAAGCCCGGCAACCACTAAGCATTGTATACTAGTCATTCTTGCTGTGTTGTAAAAACGCGATGGTTCTTGTACTAAGAGCGGAGAAGGTAAAAGGGGATTTGCATAGCAGTGAGCGATGCTTGATTTATTGTACCGAGGCAATCAAATGGAAATCCATCACTAGAAGTCAGTTTGCAGAAGGAAACGATGCGCTGGCGGGGTGATAGAGGAAAAAGAATAACATTGCCGTGCCGGGTATTTATGTTCCACTGTGCGAGGTTTCATAGAAAGCTTTCGCAATATTGGAATCATAATCTTCGCAGAGGCAAAATCAACAGACGCCAAAGGCTGTCAGCCGAAAGGGCACCATGGCTGACTTGTGTAGGCAACCGCCCGGTAACCTTCACTCTGTTGCCTCAGATAGGCCTAGTTCTCCTCGTCCTATCGAAAGCCATTTTCTCCAGGAAGTCTTTCTCTCAGAATCTTTACCCCAAAGTCGTCGCCTTAGTCGCATGGGTACTATTGCTCTCTTGAAACTCTTTTTTTTTTTCTTGCGATAGTTTTGTCACATACTGATTCCATTGGCGTGTACACATGGACGCGTACATGAAAAAATAAAAAATCTCCCTTTATAGCGAAAAAGCGGTGATCTGCCTACGCGATGGCCAGTTGTGTTTTCTGTGTCGAGTCGGTGACATGCGGAACACGCATCTGGTGGAAGCTCATGTGCGATTGCAGTTCATTTCTGATCGGGAAACGGCCGAAGGAGAGGTGAGCATTCAGTCACTATCAATGATTATACTCAAAAGGTCGCACAAAATCACTTGCTTATTGAAACGATCTCGCAAATGCGAGATTATCTGCTCACTAGTCGGAAAAACTCAGGTCCTAAGACCATGTGTATATGCTTGTGCCATCTTTTGTTGGGTAGGACATAGGGAACTACGAATCCGTCAAGTGTGCGATCGTCTGCAAGTTCTAACTGACTTTTTTTACACCGTCGTGAGAAAGGAACTTGTTATGAGTTACCATTGCTCTATAGCGATTTGGTGCATGGGAATCATCCTTTCTATATTCTGAGTCTTAAATTACGGCGCTAACTAAGCGCTGCGGAGCGCGATTCAGTCTTGCGGCGAGACGTAAAGTATGATGATCACTGTCTAGTCGAATAGAACCACCTCCTCGAAACAAATATAGGAGTCAAATCCGAGATTTTGATTCTGATATCGAAAATGTAGGACTAGTAGGTTATAGAACCCGCTATTTAAGACGGTCTAAAATTTCTGCGCCAACTTCAAGAACATTGTATGACCTCTTGAGTAGTAGCGCTGCAATACAATTTTAATATTTTAAACAATGGGCCATTTCTGATAATATGCCAAATATACCAAACACCTACAAGGATAACTAAAAAAAATAATTCTCCCGAAATTCAGCACAGTCGCGCACAACGGCTCCGCCACTGGGGGATCGCATTTGAGAATTTTCCTCACGCCTCGCTTGACCCTGTTCAAGGCGCAGAATGTTCGGGACCGTTGCAGAAAGGGTCATACTAGGCAAGTCGCTGTCGAAGTATGTCTGTAATGACGATGTGTAAAATGGCTTCCATCCTGTCGTCTGTCTGCTGAGCTAATGACAAATTGCATTCAATGCTGGTCAGTTGCCAAATTCTCCAGTGAATTTGTCATATAAGGAAAAATGATCATCTGATGGGCCTTCCACATTCAATCCCCAGAACGATTCGAAGATGTCGCTAACATATTACTCACCTACCCCATAGATAGTAACTTTGGAGCAGAGATTTCTGCTTTGAAATGAGTCGAATTTTTCAAAAGGTATGCCCCTCTATTTTTCTTAGGCGATGGAACAGCGTCAAATCACTGAAGAATTTCCTCCAAGTTCTTTCATATGGCGGCTTTGCAGAATCGAGTAGTCCGTTTTTGCATGCCTTGCTGTGAAATGATCCCATATAGTGATCAGTGCTCAAGTCACTTTGTGGTCCAGTGCATTGAAAATAACGCGCATTGGATTGAATTGAAAAGGCTGGTTGAGTACACGTTCAGGAGGGACGACTAGTGAGTCGTAAGCTAGCTCTCCTAGGAGAGGCTATTTTGGACGCAAACCCGGAATTTTTCCATGAATCACTCGACAAAAATTGAAGAATTTTCAATGCTGCATGGAAATTGCCCAGTAGCCTTATTTCCATTCACTACAGAGTTTGTCCAGTTTATTATATAATCTCATCAAAATTGGTCACTTCATCCTCATATATAAAAACCATCATTTTTGAATAACTCCAATAACTTCCAAGGAAGGGCCCGCTTCAGAATAAAAACCAACAGGATAAGGCAGAACTCAGATTGAAGTTACTTCACATTAATTTGGTTCTGAGACAGTGGTCGCAACATGTTAATGAGGTGACCCCATTGAGCTCACAAGTGCATTATACAAAAAATGAATCGAAGTCAGCATTAAATGAGGGGAAGAGGTTGAATTTAATACGTTGGCGATATTGGGTTTTTGGTTTTTTGTTCGCGTGAGCGAGAGCCGATTTTGCCAGCGCGTCAGAATCACCATACGTCCATGCATTTGGAGTATAAAATAGATAAAAAACAAGCGAAAAAAATGAAAAATTGGTCTTAACTCTGACACCGTTGGCCTTCCTAAACAAGCGTTTGTTTCCAGTACGTGGTCCCCTGAAGTAGCTTGGAAGGTTTGATATCACGCGGTAACGACGACTAGGAGATGTATCGCTATGAAAATGTCACTACTGGCTTCGCAACTCAATAAAAATTCATAGTCGAGGAAATCACGATCTTTCTTTTGCCATTTTGCACTTGAAGAAAACAACAACGGGCATGATTTGATGCAAGCTACTTCAGGAACTTCTATAGTACCCTAATAACTGGCTCAGATACTCACAATTGCAATAAATACGGCTAATATATAACGACAAATTCAGTTATTAAATAGTACGAAGGAGCAGTTTTTTTAGTTTCGCGAGTGCCGTGGTTGACGTTTTTGATAAGATTCTTGAACTTGCAGGGTCTAGTAAGTGGGCTGTAAGCGATTTTCTTACTTGCTAGGCTTTTTAAACCCTGTCGTGAAAATGATCGCCTGTTCTAAAAACCTACACTTGCTTTCGACAGACATGAAGCCTTCTTGTAGGAGATATTTGTTGAATAAGCAGGTCTACGCCACTGAAGATGAACGGAATTATTCGGCGTTTCTACGAGCCTAATAAGTTTAATTTTTGATTATATATTACCGTTCGAGGGCGGAAGTGGTGTAGTGGCAAGTGGCACGCTTACCACGCGAGCGGTCCGGGGATCAAATCCTGGGTCGTGAGTCGCCCGGGCCAACCAAGCCTTCCATCCCTCCGGGGTCGGTTAATTGGTACCAGACTTGTCTGGAGGATAAAAACACTGACTTGTACATCGGCTGGCCCCCGCAAGTCATTGTAGGCCACATCGCATTCAAACGCCACTGACG
>MU869394.1:38384-50645 GCA_036418205.1 Ostertagia ostertagi | reverse complement strand
AGGCTGTACATACACATAGAAGGGTGCGCCCAAAACGGCGTAATGGAGCTTTCCGCCTTTCTTCTGAAGCCGGCCTCTGCCTTCGTGCCTATGGGGTGCGTTGCAGTTCTCCTCCTCAGCTCAGGTCACCTCAGAAAAGTACACCTCTGATTTGCTCGTAATAAGCTAGGACTAAGCCTAAGCCTAACCATAGGCTTAAGCATGAGCCAGTGTGTAATCATAAGCCTAAGCCTGAGCTCAAACCTAAGCCTAACCTTAAGCTTCAATCATCGCGCAGCTCTGGTAACCTGACCTGAGGAGGAAAACTGAACGTCTGCCCTGCCTATGCCCGCCCTTCAATTGGCTGCCCATGCAGTTGGTCGCTCGCTGTGGGGCTCCAATTCCTTGGCTTCTGAGGAAACCTCAGGGTAGAGGTTGTCGAAAGCGCTAGACACTGACGCCTGAATATCCCACTTCCAAGTCCTGTAGCCGAATGTAAAGAGACTTTTGAAAAAAGCGACAAATATGGATTTGTCGAGCAGAAATTCTTTTCAACAGTGAAGACAGTTACCGCATAAAATATGTACTGATAGAATTCGAACCTGTAAACGCCAAGCCTACGATATAATGCGCCAATCCACAGATCCTTCCTGAGATATACATATCCGACCGCGCAACTCTATTGGTTACCAAGTACTGATAAACCACATCAGAAACAAGTCTGTTCACTAATACTGCTGATTTATTCGATTTTATCCCGAAGATGAGGCACACACATTTGGCGCCGATTTCTGGTATACGCCACGCACTCGACTCCGATTTTAAAACGCTATAGCACTTGAATGCGATTTGGACCATAGCAAAGGCTGCGGACTAGCTCTGCGTCAAGAAGGGAACGGGATCTTCCCAGGGCCAGACCGGATTCGATCCACGAACCGCAGACGTAGTAAAGTGGTTCTATGTATTTTCCAACCAGACCGCCTCCGCATGTTCAGTGCAAGTGCCTCTGGAGTAGGGGTGGGTTTGATAAGATTCTCAACGGAAAATATTTGTACACTTCGTACCGGAGCAGTATACACAGCATCTATCCCCCGACTCGACTGAAAACAAATACATGATCCCTCCAGGAAATGTTGTTGATTTTTGTACTCATTAGTAGGCTCCCAAGATACACGGAAATTACAAGAGGCTTGATTGAGGAGACATATGTTGCACGGGTCATGCACGATTTTCCAATCTCCCTCCTGGCTCATTCGATGAGGGCAGAAGAAGAATGAAAATCATCACCTTCTTGGTCTGGGAACCATGCTTCCGAACAAGTTGCGGCTTCAATTTGACTGGTAGCCATGAAAAAGATCCTGTGGTAATTTTATGTCATTTTCTCATACACGTCGCGAACAATGGCGAAGATTTCCCGTCCCCGGTAGCGTCGAGGGGTTTCTGCCTTACATCAACTTCCACTTTCCAGTCCCTCATAATCCCTTTTCAGTGAGAGAACGTGGATAACTCCAGGAAAGTGTTGCGATTGCAACAGATGTGAATTCTTCTGAGAATTCTGTGGATGGTAAACTGGAAATCAGCTGTTGATGTTCACTTGACCTTCGAACGTCTAGCATGATTGTCTTGTTTGGAGACTAGAAAAGTGCCGCTATCAGAAGAAGAGCGAGAATCTCTGCTCCAAGGAGCTTCAGCGAGGCAAATGCTTGCTCTTGAGAAAGACTGCCGTGCCTCGAGCTGTTGCAAAAGAGGGCGCACGCTTATCATCATGCAGCACAACTCTTTGCGGATTGGAGTGGGAGAGCGTTCAAAACGGACTTGAAGGTAGGCATCTCAAAGCCACGAGTCAGGACCACATCTTAAGAAGCAGTCCCTCCCAAAGTGAAAAAGAGGAGTACGTTCCGCAACACAGAGGCGTGAATGCGCGGCAACGGCGCTAAGGCCTTGCCTTGTGGGCTGCCGCGCCGCCATTCTTATCAACCGCGACCTCTCTGAATCCTAGAAGGATGCGATCAATCAAAAGCTTTCTTTCACGGCCAACAAAGCAGCGCATTCTGAGGTAGCTGTCGAAAGTCCTGTAAAAAAATGTCCAAAGAAATGGACGGATTTCACATGCATATTTTTTTCTCTTTTCTAAGAAAAACTATGATATAAGTAGGGGCTTTTTCTAGATATGTTTTTTGAATTGTCGTCCCTGCTCAAATATTAAAAAGACTGAACGATGTCTATCTCAAGCTCTGAAGCAATTTGTTAAGTGAAACAAAACACTGAACAGAAAACCATTCCAGCGGAAACTTGATTGCAACTCTTTACAGAGCACACCATCAAATATGGGCGACTATTTCAGGTACAGGGATACCCTCTTAGACATGACATCCCGAGGGGGAGATTTTACCTAGATGAGAAGGGAGAACCCTTGCACACCGTACTCCTGCAGTTCAGTTTTGTACTTTCAGTTACATTTAAAGGAGATGTTTTTGCGGTTGCCGCCAGAAGCCCCCTATCTTGCGATAGCGCCTCAGGTTTTGTATTTTTTGTTACAGAGGTAAGCTTGTGTGTAAAATGATAGAAAAAATAACAAAAAAAAACACATTCACACACATGGAAAAACCTCCGAACGAAAATAAAGTGCCGTAAACCTGGCAAGAGGAAGAAAAAAACGAGGAACCATCATGCTTGTCCAAAAAGGCTGTAAATGAACTGAATTGGCTGATGGATGCTCCCAGTCTGATCCCCCCCCCCCCCCCCGGACTCCAAACAGATCTTGTTAAAAAAGAAAATGGTGTCTGTCTACGTTTTTCCTGCGAGCGACCGGCTTAATAAAACTACCCCGCGTATTTGACTCCCTAAACGTAAACAAGCCATTGAAATTATAAGCAAAAAAGACGCTCAGCTTTCTGTAGAATTAAGAATGAGAGCGTGTTCCGAGGAGCAACCTAGAGCTGATTGTCAGAGAAGAACCACTAGCTGTGGCCGTCGTTCTATCTCATCGAAGAAAACCGAAATGCAAGAAAAACTGGTAGGTAAACACAAGCTTATCAATACAAAAGGCAATGGGTCAAGAGATAAGGGCTATGAAACGAGATTCAAATTCGCAGAATACCTTGGCTCATTGACCATCTTCACCGACACCGACTACCTACTTCTCTTTTACAATTTTGAACCACATAACACACAGAGGTTCCTTCTTCGTAGCGCTGAACTTAATTTCACTTTTACGGCCTAAACACTGATAAATGGTTGAAGGGCGTGGCCTTAGCCGGACCCGATAAGGGCACCTAACCTGCTTTCACTCCGAGCACAGAACACTCATTCCCCAGTTTTCCAATAGAACAGCAAATCGAAAAAAACCCTTCTGTCTTTAACGCGATCTTACCATGGTCTAATCATAACAACTACGTTGATTATGGATGTAAAGTAAAGAATAGAGCATACAGTACTGCTTGTATGCTGCTGTAGCCGTTACCAGATGGTATACAATTAGTTAGAGCTGATCTAACGAGTGGTTTGTGTCTTGGCTCCTTCTAGTCTAGATGCCTCTATTCTGGAGCGAATTGCTGTGAAGTCTGAAATCGCGTCTGGAGGTTAGGTCGCACTTATCTTTCCAGGCCGTGACGAAGGCGACATGGCCGGAACGTTGGCCATTAATCGTATAACTTCGTATAATGTATGCTATACGCAAGTCTCAAGCAATGCTAAGATTTTGTGGATAGTCGCAACATCTAAGACATACAGTGTTGTACTCCTTTTGGGGGAACTCAGTCGGGGGGCCACTCCATTTTTTCTCCAATACTCAAGATAAGGATTAGAGGGCTCACGACACGTAATCGACTCATTTAAAGTAGACTTCTGATAAATATTGGTGTAATGGGTGAGAAACCCTGAAACGTTTTCACATTTCCGCCTGCCATGACCCAAGGGAACGGTCCTGGACCAGGAGAAAGGACACCTCCGCAAAGGGCTAAGGGTGCAGGAGCTCCAGGGTGGATCACCTGTGCAGAAAAGTGGATGGGATGTGGGCAGGTAGTGTGGAATGTAGGACATCCACCGGTCCTTATCAAAAGTACGCTCGAAATGAGTCGTTCACTTATTATCTTATCCGTAGTGTTCGATAGCCCAAAGAACTGCTCTCTAGTACTACGGATAAGATAGCAATGGAGTGGCCCCCCCGAACTGGAGTTTTCACCCCTTTTGACATCGCCACGCATTGCACTTCCATTCAGAATAGAAGGGCCACTTGAATGTGATTTGCTGACTTGAGGGAGTCAACCGTATACAAGGCAGCGTTTTTTTTTATCATCCCAGACAACTTTGCTACCGTACCGTAGGGATAGAAGGCTCAGTTAACCCGACAAGCCGTGCGTATTCAGGGTATGATCATCTCTCCAACTATATTTCGATATAGCGTTCGGCTCTTTCAATCCTTTCAAGATGCGCCTCGCATTCTAACTCTATTCAAAATCGTGGTAGAATTTGAATGTTATACTACGCATACGGAAACAGGCAAGGTACAGACACCGGTGCTTCTGCCCAATAAGATGAATCTAACGCCGATTGGGGCCGAAGTGGTGTGGCACGCTTACCACGCGCGCGCTCCAGGGATCGAATCCCGGCCATGCGCTTGTCAGGCCCAACCAAAGCCTTTCATCCTACCCCGGGGTCGTAATGGTTACCATGCTTGAGGATTGTCTGGGAGGATAAAAACACTGACTTGTACATCGGCTGGCTTCCGCAAGTCATTGTATAGGCCATATCGCATTAAAACACCATACGGATGTACAAATGAATGTAGAATGCGTGGCGCATCCAAAGACGATATTGATCAACGGCATAATCCTTGCCTTTCTATTACTAAATGGTGAGACCCAGAAAGGAGGCAAAGCATGGTTTACCGAGTCGAATTCGTACAAGATTTGATCACGGACTAAGTACATGTGAAGTACCCAACATACCACAACACCACTCGGCCATTACAAGTCACCGATTGAATAATTGATAAATTAAGAGTACGCGCTGACTGCACTGACACCCACCAAAAGCCAAAGAGCGATACGATTGTGAACGAAGCGATAGCAAGAACCTTACTGGGAAAGTTTTCCATAGCTATCAAATCGTGTTGCCGCTCTTGAAAGGCCAATAGGATTTGACGCGTATTGGGCGAACGAGCTCCAGGTCTCACTAAAACGATCAGAAACCATCCACGATGGTTCAGAGAGTGCACTTAATTCAAAAAGGGTTTCAGTAGGCCTTTAAAGCGATTTTAAAGGTCCACTTCACTTCAGAGACATAAAAATCCAACAATACATCCATGTGGACCACACGACGGCTCAACAACATAATGGATGTCAAGTCAGTTTTAAGTCCTGTACAAGGGAAGGACCCAAAGACAAAGAGCCCGCTTGTAATGAAAGAGCGCTAGTTGTTTTAGAACGCTCATACCGTGTATGCAGTTTGCACCAGTGGTACGGCTACTGAGCGTTGGAAGGGCACAAGGGCAGCGGCATTCGTCTTGGCTTCTGGATGAAGTCCTGAGGTCGGTTTTAGCTAGTATTATCCGCCTGCTTTTTTTCACAAAACTTGTCTTTGAAATACGCGTTACCACGTTTAATCATTATTTGCATTGGATTGCTTTTTTGATGGAATCTTGCAAATTACTTCCTAATGAAGATGGGCGCCTAGCTTCTTGATTGCCTGTAGCGCAGCGCTCAAACACTCGACACTTTAGCGAACAAGCATAGTTATTCTTGTCCCACAGTGGCTCAGCTATGTGTAATAGCGTGTCGACTATCCCTATAGGCAATGTTTTAAGGTCGCAGTTGCCTATGGAACCGACCCACAGACCACTCCGCCTGCGAGCCAACCACCTCCCTTCTGCATTTCCGACCAGGTACCCTTTCCTTGTAGCGTAAGCCTAACCTGTTCCATCTATAACTCTTGTACGCCACAACACCAAAAGGTACACCCCATATATTTTAATAAGTTCATTGAATCACTGCTTTCAGCATATCTCAATAATCATCTTACAATATAGGAAAATATCAATAAATTGAGGTTAACAGATCTTACACCAGAAAAGTGAAAAAATACAACATTAATCTCAGTATGGCACAGAAGGAACACGACACTGATGTGCTCGAGGTGATATGGAGAATGATTGTGGAATAATTCGAGAAAGACAAAAAACGAGTTATAAGTTTTAGAATAAATAATTGCTAGTTGTCAGGATGAAATTGTAGCCGAAACACCTTGCGAGGTACTTCAGAGGACTCGCCCTCTCTGCACAACTGACTGGCAACAGCTCGATTCTCCATTGAATGCGGTTTCTATCGCAGTCTCTTCACGTCGACAGGACTCCTCGATGTAGCATGAACGGCACACCGCTTGATAAGTGTCCTGACCCGAATTACTTCCTACCTGTTAGAAAAATGTCACTTAATTCATTTCGTTGATGCAAAAAATATTATTCCACGACAAATCCGCAGAACAAAACCACACAAAAGCGAACCAACAAACAAACCGGAAAAATATTCTCTTGAATGTAGAGGGCTTCACAGAAAAACGGTTTCAGTTTCAGGTTTGAATGCACTTTCGATTGCCGTCAAACAATATGGAGGTTCTCAAGTGCGCACAGAACTACACATGAGAAGGACCAGCTTAGAATGTCGCGCACAGGCCAGACCCACTTGCTTGAATTACAAGCGTTTGCAGTTCTTCAAAATTGTAAATATAGCTTCCTGATCACGAAAAAAAAACTATGTGAAGCTGTAGCAGCTAGAAGAGCAGCAAAATTATCGAAGAGAAAGGTAACAATTTTCGAATGAGAAGTCCAGCTGTCTGCGCTTTGGACCCAAGGGTTTATTCTTATAGAACGGCCCAAAAAACTGTCATTTTCTCCATATTTCAAAAATTGACCCGTTTTTGAACGCTTGACCTAGTTTGACAGTCGCAATCACGAGAACTTGACCTCACCTTTTTGTCGAGAGTATTTCGGAAAGAATAGCTCGCATCCGAACCGCATCCCATGCACACGGCAACAACTTGCTTGATCTCATCGGCATATGGCAGGAGCAATGATACTTGAGGAAATGGCTGAAATGTGATAAAATATTGAATCAGACCAAATAGGAGTGAAATGGATGTTCGGCTAGTTTTTAAAGTGTTAGCTATTAAGGCAGGTTAAAGTAATCTAAGCGTATTGAATGCTGCTGCTGCAGTAATTAATCTGTATTTCTAGTAACATTTTACAGAGCATTCACCCAAAGGGGTGAGTACTACTGAAAAAAGAAGTTTTTTTTGTCTATCGAGAAGTCTATAACGGAAATGTCACAAAAGGGAAGATTGAGAAGAAACCTTCCGTTCGAAAGTGCCGCTCAACGCTGCTACATACACCACTTTGCCCATTGTTGCCAACCTGTCACACGTCTCCGCACAGTCGCTGAACTGAAATAATGAGTAATCGCAACCACATAAGGATGCCAATTCAAATTAAACCAGAAAAAAAGATATTCGGGAAGCAGAAAGAAACACAGAGAAACTCAGTACTTGCGCAGAGCAAAAGTGAATATTCATATTAGACAAACTGACGTTCACTAGTGAACAAATCAGTAAACGTCCAGAGGAAATAGCCGCGCTATGGACAAAGAAACCATGCAGACATTAAGCAGTCAACTATTTCTTGCTTCACTGTTGAGTGGGGCAGAGGCATAGGTGTCACCGCTTCCCATATTCCATGGGTCCTACAAGTCCTGTACAAAAATTTAGCACATTTTCGGTCGACTCCGTACATAACTATCCGTATAAGAAGATTGTGGCACTCCTAACGATCTCTACGTCACTGTGGCTAAATAGTTAGTCGAATGCCACTGATATTCCCAACAGAAGTTGGATGCATGGCGCGTCCTGGGAAGGGAAGCTATCGTGTTGATTAGGTCCCGCCGGCAATGAAAGAATGACTGCTACCCTGAAAATTCGACAGCTTTCTTCGGGGGTGGTCGGTATATGATTCGCAAAACCTAAGACCACTGCTTAAGTCCTTATCCATTACGGTAGATTAGAGGGCGGACCGCCGGATAGTCCTACAGAGGGTCCTACTTGCTTTGTGCAAAGTATAGAAGTGATGTATGTTTGATAGGCAAGAGTAAGAAAACATACCTCTTTAATAGGCAGTCGTCGGTACTCTGGAACCTTGCCCCCGCGTCGCGAACCTACATTTTTTAATACCCTTTATTGGGCTGCGAAATGAATTTGCGGTTTATATTACTGCTGGGAAGGCTCGTTGACACTTACTCAGAATTTAGAGAAAGAACCATCACAAAACTTGGAAGGGAATGAAAACGTGGTTCAAAAAAAAAGTAGAAAAAAGAACAGAACTAATGATGAAAAAAGACTTACAAATTGTCCTTTCATCGATTTGACAAAGGGGTTGTCACTGCGGATGAAAATATGCTCCTCGGATTCGGAAGCTGAAGTTATACGACTTTCACGGTGATACCTTGTCCAATCATCCTTAAAAGCTGCCAATCTGCACAACTCCTTCAAGTAGATCCCAAAACAAAATAGTTGAAATTGCATTTAACCCTCTCTAAAACCGAAAACTTCGAAAAAAAGCAGCATAATGGCAAAAATGGACAAAAGCCTGGATTCAACATTTGCAATGGCCAATTATGCTGAGAAAAAAATTGCAACGGTTCTCCATTCACAACTGCGAAACTCACTTTGCGTGCGTTGCAACCAGTTCAGGATCATATCTCGTATCTCCGGCGTACTTCACGAGAACACATTTTCGCTTCGCGATTATTTGACGATCATGCATGCGCAACAACTCAGTTCTAAACAGGAATTAGATTTCAGTTGATGTCGATAAATCTTTAATTCGAAAAATGAAGAAATTATTAAGCGGATCAGTTGCAGGGTCTCTAGGAAGAGCGGTTCTCAGTGGAAGTAAACGGTAAAATCATCCAGAAAATTCGAACTCTTTCGAAGATCAAGTGTCATCTACACTAACAAGTACACGAATTAGTGCGGGTACATAGCATACGTGCAGGAGTTAAGCCGGAGGCAGATACTAAGGTGAGCCATGCAAACGTGCGAACCCAGGAAAAGGCTGTTCTAAATCTAGAGAGACGGACATGAGTATCCATTATTTACTCCGTAGACTTGCTGAGTGCAGAACTGCAGCCAGCCAACAACCATCTTAAGCTATATGAGGCCTTTACAACATGTATGTTGTATCCATCTAGAGCTGAGAGAAAGAGGTCACGTCCAGAACTCTTTCTGGACAAGTGAAAAATTTAATTTCCGCATATTATTACTCAGCTCTCAAAATAGGAATGATTTGGCAATGATAAGTCAGTTCAAATCTAATGAAGTGGTCTTAAAAATTAACAAAGTTCTTACGTTTTGCCACTGAACATCGGGCCAAGTATGCAGGTAATCTTTCCTCGCAATGGACTCCGGCACGTAGGCATACCATTTGATGACATCGCCTCTGAAGCTAATCAGTAAAACCGAACGGTGACCAGGTGAAATCGCATGGACAATGCGACGAAACCTGACAGAGCCAAACATGCAGTAAATAAAGCAGAGCTCCAGCTCGCTTTTCAAAAGATAATTAGGCGCTCATTTCCTAAGGGGGAACATTCAGAAAAAGGTTTTAAAAACCGCTAGTATATGACGCTAGAACTCAGCTCAATAGAGGGGAGAAACGCCAGAGAGAGCAAAGCTTACTCACATCCTGCCCAAAATCCCTTCCCCTCTGAGACTTAGTCGATTTCTTTAAGTGCCCCTCTCACCTCAATGTCTCCACTAAGGAAATGAGCGCCGAATATTATTCATCTACAATGGTGTGTTCATGAACATCTTTTGGGATATGTGGGAGGACCACTGATCCTGTTCTACACTCCGTGAACCAGGATCAGCGATACGCCTCGACAGCCACATAAGTGAAGGGAATAGAACCAAGATGGGCTATTATTAACAGTTGTAAACGCTTAACAGGCATGTTAACAATGGTCCACGTAAATGATACAAATTGCGACGATGGAGACGAAAAAGGATATCGACTGGCATGCGGATGCATTATGTGTATGAAAGGAGAAGCATGAGGGTAACGAATCACACGATTTGAATAGTTTGGTCAATGTCAAATAAGGGAGTTTGGGCTGAGTATTTTAAAGATATTGAGACAGGAAGTTTGAGATCTCCCGACAGATTCATTCTTAGGTCTTCAGGCCGCCACGGAGAAGAAAATACGGCACATTTAACTATTCAACCCCAAATCTCAAATTTTATTTTTCGTCGAATATTGAACTGTATGGCGGGATAATTCTGGGTACCAGCTGCTTACAAAATGAATTCATTTTCGAACGGTTTGGGTCATCACGCCAGGGCGGGCGTCACCTGTCACTCGACGTTGTTTTCTCACAAATTTCGATGGAACTCCTGTAGGGGTAATTTGTATCCTTGATCGTACGATATGATATTCGTTCTTTAGCGCTTAGCTCTATTCTGGCGCTTTTTGTTCGTCTCGCCCTCCTAGGTGATTAGACCGCGATCAGACTAAGCTTAGGGGAGAGTGGAGGGCTACCGAGGAGTGGAGCCCCCATTCCTATGAGAGTTAAACCTCCATCTTTGGATTTACGATGCGCTGATTTATCCGTTCGCGTCTCTAGATACTCCTAATGTTAGTCCGAGCGTAGTTTTAGGTGAGATGCCCAGGAATGCAGGAAGAATGGCGGTGACAGTCTAATGTCAAACTACAAATGTATTATTCGGTTATATCAGAACTATCAGATAACCCTATAGAGAATTTATATAAGTAGTTTTAGTTCCTCAGCTCCGACCAAGATTGTCAATAGCTTTATTTGGCCGACGTTTCGGTGCTTTCACCTTCTTCAGAGCCTGGAAAAGTCGAAAGCTATTTAGGAAACTACCCGTCCAAACACTATTTCAACCTACAAGATTCATTCAACAGGGAGTAAATTACTAAAACAATGTCATGGAGGGAGATGAGAACGAACCTTTAGAGATGCTGGCCAGAGAGGGTATCTCTAAAGGTTCGTTCTCATCTCCCTCCATGACATTGTTTTAGTAATTTACTCCCTGTTGAATGAATCTTGTAGGTTGAAATAGTGTTTGGACGGGTAGTTTCCTAAATAGCTTTCGACTTTTCCAGGCTCTGAAGAAGGTGAAAGCACCGAAACGTCGGCCAAATAAAGCTATTGACAATCTTGGTCGGAAGCTCAGTACTAAACTATTCTATTCTGAAAATATGCCAAGATTATAATAAGTCGCTTGGACACTTTACATTGAATTTGGTGAAAACATGTGTCGTGACAAGGTGGCGCCAACTGGCGCCAGATGGCGCCACCGTCAAAAATGAATGTCATTTTCGTAATCAGGGCACCGAATTACCCCTATAGGCAAAGTTTCGACGAAAAATAAAATTTTGAGATTTTGGGGTTGTAATAGTTGAATAGTGCCAAAAATACTTATAACATGACTGGTGTGAAAAACCACCTATTTCGCTCATTTATGTTGAGCTTTTCGCTGACCTCAAAAACCAGCACTCAAAAAAAAAACGGCGAAAAATTCAAAAGCAATTGTTAAGAACGCCATGAAAAACGTTTAGCAAAACTGCGCCGATCAGTTCAATTATGTCAACACAGGTTCCAACGCGTATCAACAAATGTGTACGAAATGTACCACTGCCATTTTTTGTGGCTGTTTTTTCCTTCAAAATTCGCTGAGAACTTCATTTTAGATACTAAAACAGAAGATGAACTTTACTTAATGCCACACACTTCGTAGATTTCATATGAATGAAAAAAGGTTTCAGCGTGGCACATTCGGCGTTGATCAATCAATTTTTGAGATGCGCCATGCACTCCGCTTTTAAACGGAGTCGAATAACATTTGAATGCAGTAGGCCAATGCAATGACTTGCGACCCAGTCGATGAGGAAAACAGCTTCCACATCTCACCAGACAAACTGGAAGCCATGGGATCGACCGAAAAGAAGAATAGTTCGGTTTTCCTTTATAGGATTCGACCCATGACACGTAATTCCAACGGGATCTCTCGCACGGAACTCTAGGAGGGGCATCAATTCTTGTTAACTGCACCCGTCTTTCGGGTTTTAGCGTATCAAATGTAATTGGAAAGTTTAGTTTGCAGCAAAGATGCATGAAAAAACGGGTGGCAATAATGAAACGAATGAGCTCGGACCTAATCTCTTGTCTGGCGCCAATTGGGCGTTTAAACCACACCCAAAGACGCTGAACGGGC
>MU869393.1:29768-46695 GCA_036418205.1 Ostertagia ostertagi | reverse complement strand
GACGTACATTCTAATATTCCAGGTGTTCGAGAATATTTGCAAGCAGCCACAAAATAGTTGTTCTTCTAAAAATGCCATGTACATATCCTATCATGGCAAAAGTTCACAAGTAAGAAGCCAGTGTCTTCAGAGGTCGGTGAAAATGCTTACGGATATCAATGAGAACATGACTCATCAGCCATCGCTTTGAACCCAATGTTCCGCTTCAGGTGCCTAGCCAACACCACATGTAGCTCCGTATACTGGGAAAACGATCAGTGTGTGATCTCTGCCAAGCCGAGGCAGTCTCCGAAAGTTATTGAAAAAATATGCCCGTCTAAAGACGAGCTTGATCTTGGTCGGTACAACCAAATATTGACTAACTGCTTAGCTTTACCTAACAAAATCGATTTTAGCGGTACTATTCGAGGAAACTGCTGAGTGCCCAAAGCGAGGGGACAGCGGATTTACGCTCGGTCCGATTGGATTCAAAGACTGCATGCAACTTTGCCTGACACATCCAACTCGGAGGTACGTATGCTCAGAAAAAGTTCATGGACTTCTTTCATTATTTTCGCGAATCACAAAACATAAAATGTGAAATACGGGAACTGAAGAATTGATGGTGCTCTGCAGACAATTGCGGTGCTGTCCATCGGTGTAATTTGTAGCCCTGACAATGAGCTCTATTCAATAAAAAACTGTAGAGGATCAATGGAATCAGCAGCCAGGACAATAGCTCGTTGTACCAAGTCTAACGAGATGAGGTAGCATTCGAAATCTTTGGAAGTGGTCGTATTTTAAAATTTTCAGGGGGAGGGAATGATAGGATTTGAGGTTCTTGGAAGGAGGGCTATTTTAGAGGGACGTTTTCACGTGTGGAATATTCGACAATTTTTGCTGAAGGATCAGCAGAGAAGCGTAAAATAAGGAAAATCGGAGCATTTGATGTTTTCTCAGAGATATTTATCTTCTCATATTCTCCTCTGCTCGACGATGAAAGAAGCGTGGGCGGAGTTGGAGTTTGTCCACTGGTCATAATAGCAACACCCGTGGTGGTGTTTTTACCTCATTTCATTTGCTACTATTGTACAAAAGTTGGCGACGTATTATCATAAGAAATTGGAAACGGAGATACAATAGGAAATATTTAAGAAGTTATAATATATAGGGAGAAAACCAATTCGAAGGCAGTAATTAGTTAGCATAACACATCTATCAAAGGCAAAGTCCGGGATTGAACTGGTGCTATCAGCGCTCTGTAGTGATAGCTTAGCTGCGGAACGACCTGAAAGTGGGAAGGAAAGCAAGAGAAATCTTTGGGAACGCTGAAATTAAGGTCTTACCTTTAATTAACAGGGTCCAATGTGGTACGATAGCGAGGAAGGGCGGTCAAAAAAGCCCGAGTGAGCCCGTCGTTTGAGAGAGCACCTGATCTCTACATCAATGCACGCTGATCTCACCACATCTCGCGGTGGGTGGGAAGCGTTGGAAGGTCGATGGTTGCAGGCCCGTAAGGATTAGCGCCCTAACCGCGCAATTTTTGCGACGAAGCTGGAGTGATCTAGGTAGGTACGGACCTTACAATTTCCCTCGTGGTATCCCTCCTACTAGTCGGGCTAATCCCGGGGTTTGCCTTTAAGGAAATCGAATCGTACAAGAAAAGGGAGGGGTTGAGAAAAGGGGCCGTCTGGAAGGGGAAGGGAAATGACCGACCAACATTCTTAGCTACTTGGGAGAGTGTACTGCTCCGAATACCAACTTAGTGGGTCGGACAACCCCTCGTATGGCTGCCATGTAGGAAGTGTGGCATTCTAGGGCAATTAAAGTGGGGCTCGTGAATTCTTCAGGTATTGGCGCAACGGACCTGAATCTGCCTGTAGCAGAAAGTGCGAGGCACTTGATATTAAATTTTATAGTACAAGCCATAAACGGCTCGGAAACCGGAAGACCATGAGGAACGTAGGCGATTCCATGAAACTCCCCTGTCCCATACTGTCAAGGGATCGCGTAGAGCGTGCCGCCACATTGGCTTGAAGTGAGCTGGCTGATCAGATGCTGAATGAAAGCGAGAAGCGTTTTTTGCGTAAACATTGGTTCTATGCTTTATTTTCTTTACTCTAATTCACCGACGTGAGATACATGCTCAAGGATGAGAAAAAACTGAAAGCTATCATTAGATCCTGTTCCCAATAATAGATTTGCAGTTGCGAAGCCATCAGTTTCTATTCGGACGGAAAATGTCGACTTCTAGATGGTATGGCTCCTATAAACTCCTCCAACGAAATGGATAAAACTTGCAAGCATTTCAAACTCAATGTGATCGCTTTCGAGAGAGGTAGGCTACCTTGTTTCAGTCTCTTGTCGAGAAAAAAGGACTTTGTATAATAGAATAAAAAAGTGGAGGAAATGTCCGAATCCTTAGCAATATTGACGACTTTTTCGAATACCATGTGAAATCAAATTCATTTGCAGGAAAGAAATCCAACGACAGAAAACCAAGGAAGAAGGCTCATAAATCTAAGAGAACAAAAACCAGAGCACACTCTGCTAACAAGAAGGACCAGGTAACAATTGTCCTTTCCAATGTTCCAAAAGAACCACAAAAGAAAGGGTCATAATTGAAATACATCGGCGCTAAAGCAGGTGCCTGCAGTGGACTTTTCATGATTCCCTCACTCGCGCACCCGCTGGGAGTTGAAACAACTTTGATGTGCCTGCTGAAATAATTTTCGCATTTTTACGTGATATGACTTCGGCTAATGTAGTCGACAGGCTCGGGCTGTCGTAGGCTTCCTACTTAGAGGAATGCGTGATCGTCTCCGTGAAGCCTGCTCAGCACTGTCTTGTAGCCTCCGGAAATAAACCGTCTACACCTTCGGGGATTTACACAAGCGCTAACAATGGCAGGGCTCAGGAATTCAACCATGGCGCTGGTAAAAACTTAGGAATAACGCTTTCTGGATGGCATCACCTTCCTCTCTACAAAAGTCCCAAACCGCTAACGATAATCTTTTCGAATTTTCACCGCGCGCCACCTTGCCATCATTTCCAGACGTGGGAATCAGGGTCAACCCGTTTGTGCATACGTCCAACGGAAGGTGGGGGTCCGTATTTGGGGGTGAAACGAAGGGGGTCGATTTCGAGCTAAGTGTTAAATGTTACAGTAAGAAGGATGATGTTTCATCGAACGGAACACGATTAGTGCTGTAGCTGGATTTTGGTGACGTGTTAAATGTGAAAACATGTCAGGCCGTTTCTCATTCGTTTCACCTTCATAGAATGAAATTACTATAGGATCGCCCCTCCTGAATGGCGATGCAGGCGAGGTGGTGAAGGATGGCCCTTGAAGATTAACCTGAGGGGGGGGTCGCAAATAATACTTCGGTCTGGACGCTGAACCGTTTGACCCTGCGTGGGATCCTTCGACCAAGGTGAATATTGTTTGAAGATTCCTCAGGCCGATGTCATAGTTTGCGATTCGAGCGCTGGATCCAAGCGTTGCGCCAGCGAATCGAACGTTGCACCAGCGAGTCGAACTATGTACCAGCGAGTCGAACTAGGTACCAGCGACTCAATAGTGGCGGGACCCAACGTTCAAAGGAAGCCTCGCCACTTTCAAAAAAGGTCACTGTCACGTGACACTGTTTGAAAGTGCGGGCTTCCTTTTGAACCTTGGGTCCCGCCCCTGAGTTGCTGGTACATCATTCGACTCGCTGGTACATATTTAGTTCGACTCGCTGGTGCATAGTTCGACTCGCTGGTGCACGGTTGATATAGCTGGCGCAATCGCAATCGGGGCATACCCTCCGGATCCAGGCTTCGCAAACTATGACATCGGCCTCAACGGCACGTCGAGGATTCTCTGCCCGGTCAGACACGATCTCTCGCGCGGACATTCACACTCGCCATGGCGTGCCGTCTGTGCTCTCCGCGCGGATGTTCACTCTCGGCACTACTCTCGCATGGTAGAGAGCTATGGTCGAGGAAATCCTCGACCGTTATTCGCCCTGCCCCCGATCCACCTCTCCCCGTCCCCACCACATACCCTCTCACCACGACTTTTCATAGTATCTAAATTGCAAGTACGACTTCCTTGTACAAATATCAGCGGATGATTGAACTTGCATTCCGTCACCTGCACTACGGTGAGCATTGAATATTCTAGCGCTTCAAATCATGTTTCAGCTCCACCTTGAAATCGAACAAAGACTCTAGAAGTGGTAGATATGACATATTAATAATTGTTGGAAGTGCGAACTCTACACATTTCATTTTCTCACATATCAACGACCCCTTCCCCTTTTGCAATTGGACCTCTCTAAGCACCTCGAAAACGACTCCCTATTTTGAAAAATCATAATTACGACCTTTCTCCCTTGCTTTTTACCTGCAGGAGGATGGCCCTAGCAGGACACCTGATAAACGTGGGCACTAACTGGCGTCACCCCACCAGCACTGCACCGTTTCCATGGGTTGCTTTAACATCGAAGTTACCGTGGAAACTGTGCACATTCTCATGATTTGCGCACGCTTCTGGACCCGCGTGCGGAAAACGTAATGGCCTTGGAGCGAGACAGAGCCCTGGCATGCAGCGCGCGCCTGGACGACCGTCGCGTGCCACGACAGCTTCTTTGTTGTAAATGATGCTGATGAGGGAGAAAAGGACTCTGAAACGAGGGGCCATACCCACTAAGCTATGTGAGATGACGAGCATCCGCGACAGTGGGTGTGCACATTGGGCTATGGCTCTGTAACGGCTTAAGTAGGAACCGCAAGCGTCGTTTGCAAAATGAGGTTTAGGGGACTTTTTGAAGTTTCTAAATTAGTACAAGAATAGTAAAAGAAGGGATAGTCTGTAGAATTATCACTTTGATTTTAGATAAAGATCAGGAGCGAGCCCTTCACACAAGGCGCTATTGAGCTGGATGTTCAGACAGTATGCAACTATGACGGAATCATTATCAAGGTTTGTGCACCTTCTGTCTATGTTCACGAGGCAGAAGTCGCTCATTAAGGGAGCACTCAAGAGGTGTACTCATGGAAGGTTTCCACCACATCTATAACTCTCAACCCTAGTAGACTGGTCTAGGATAAATCGCATAAAGCCCTGTACTTGCCTGGTAGAGCAAGCTCTAGTCTGGTTCTGTTTCTGCCGCATTGTGGTAGAATTCCGGGACCATCTCAGCCGCTGACATTACTACATGGCCCTTTCAATTCTGCTGATCCTTGCTATCCTATCTTCCTTGACCTTCACTTAGACAATAATCAAGAACCATGGAAAACAATTGAGAAAATTAAGGTGTTTTCACCTGTGCACATCAGTGGCGAAGTTTTCCCACGAAACGCTCACGAGAACTGCTCCATCGCCATCAACGGAACGGAGGCCCAATTGAAGATGCTATTCAGTTCGCAAAGTTGCTCTATCTCACGGGTATAAGCTCTTATTAACCTTTTGACTTTGATTCTGCTGAACACTAGTCAGAGATTTGCAGAACGGTTTTGTGTTCGAAAATGTGATTGTCGTCAAGCAGAACAATCTGAGTGAAATGCCCGTCATTACAGAATACGATAAACTCTATCGTATCTCATGTGATTATAGTAATCAAACCACGAAAATGTCTGCTACCAGTGTTTTACAAGTGAAGTGGGTTCTTTGAAAAATTATGTTTTGTGATGGAATTCATTTACTTGAGGGCATTATAGAAATATGGGCGAAGTGTCTATTCATCCACATGGGAAGATTCCATACAATCCGATGAAGATGGAGCTGCGATCAAAAAGGAAATCCGAGGTTTGACTCTTTTTTTTCCGAAAACTGGATGGTGTGCCTTTAGGTCTTGCCTCAAGCGCCGATTCTGTCCATCAGTCTTCCGCCTGTTGCTCCTCCTAAAATGAATTGAATTACGATTCATCAAAATTGGTCGTAAGAACTATTGCACTACTTCAACCCCAGTAAGGGGCGAGATGGGTCAAAAGAATTTTTGGCCCCAAATAGGAGCCATTCAGCGCCACGAATGATTCTCACCAAATTTGCTTCAAAAATTGTGTGTAGAGCTTTTTTGCGGTTCTGATTACGAATATGCCACTTGTTTTTGCCGTTGGCCCAAGTGAGAGAGTCAGGTAAGCAGAAGGTCAACATCAAAAGTATCACCTGTATCACCTGTCGTCCCGTTGATCATCGAATTGCTCGAGCGGGCGCCAGCAACGTCTCCATTCGTCCCTGTCGCGTGCTAGAGTGGTCCAGTGGATCCTCCTCGCTCGAGGGACACGAAGTCCTTCATTCCTTTCGTTCAGAGCTTTCGTGAAGAAGTCTGACCATCGGGCCGGCGGTCGTCCAGGTGTTCGTTTGACGTCCCGAGGGATCCAGTCGGTAACCGCTCTGGTCCAACGGTCATCGCAAAATCGCATGACGTGTCCGGCCCACCTTATCTTCGATTCCTTGGCGAAAACGGCAGCGTCCCTGATCTTCGATCGTTGGCGTAGTTCGAACTCCGGATTCCCCTCTGCACTTGCGTGTATAGGGTTACTCCTAGCATCGTCCTCTCGACAGCGCGTTGGATAACGCTGACCGCATGCTCGTCCTGCCTGCGCAGAGTCCAAGTCTCTGAGGCGTAGGTTAGGGCAGGAAGGACAGCGGAATCGAAGAGGTGGGCACGGAGCCGGATGTTCTTCGTCTTCTTCACTACTCCCTCGATGTTCTTGTACGCTCCCCAAGCCGCTCGTTTCCTCCTGCTCAGCTCTGGAGCTAGATCGTTCATCATATTGATTTCCCGACCTAGGTACACGTAGCTGGAGCATTCGGTGATGTTCGTTCCGTTGAGCGTGAATGGGGCATCAGGAACCAATCCGTTTCTCATAAACATCGTCTTCGTTAGGTTCAGCTGTAGATCAAAGAGCGTGGATGTCAAAAACAATTGTCATGTTCGCAACCAGGACTCCAATTACCCCATAGACAAGTTCACAGCAAATTTGGTGAAAACATCTATGGCGCCAATATGGCGCCAGCGTTGAGAATGGATGTCATATTTGTGATCAGGAGCCTCGGTAACCACCACGGGAGAAGTGTTTGCTGGAAATATTTTTCCCCCATCGCACTCCCACTGGGGTTGTAATAATGCAAATGATGATAATGATTTATTATCGGATTTCCATTTACAATAATTGGAAAGCCAAGTACAAAGGAAATTTCCGATAAGTACAAAAAAAGAATGAAAACAAGTCTTGTAAAGGGGGCATGAGGGAGGGAGTGGATAGTCAGCGCAGAAGGGCAGTTGCCGCCAACATTGCAAGCTTGAGCTCCGGATACCTGCTCAGTAGGTCCGCCAACTTTGCCATGATCCGACTCCCTGGAGGCTCCAAAGGGAACAACCGATTAACAGAACGCCAATCAAGAATAACAGAACAAAAAATTACTGTAACAAAACAACCATTAAGTACCGTATACTCTATAAAATCAACACTATAGATCGCTTCCATGCCTCTAATTGTGATCAAAGTTCAGCTCGCATTCTCAGAACCAACCTCGAGAAATCATAATTCTCCTCACTTTGCTTCTAAATGAGCTAGGTGAACTTGAGTTAATGACAGAAGGCGGTAACTCATTCCAGAGAGTGATAACCACCTGTAAAAGAACTTTGAAATTCTGTTGAATCAGTTTTTCCCTTAGAATTTTATAGTTAGGACCCCTAGTTCGAAAAATTGTTGAAGATAATGTGCCAAATTTTCTTCTCGAGAACAATTCTCATGATACAAGAAGTTCCTAAGGTAATCAGTGTATACAAGTCTTTCTGTTGCTTTCAGGTTAGGACCGTGATTCTCGGTCAAAATGTTGATTTGAGAATCGATGACGATGACAATTTCGGTAGTAACTATACGGTTACCACCTGCATAGCACGAGATCGCAACGACCGTGAAAGTCTCACTATCATCGAGGACGGGTGAGAAGTTCTGCCTCACTTCATCTTTACAATATTCACACGTGAGGTATGGAAGGACAAAACTCTTGGCTTCAATATATCCTTGGCTACTAGCCAAGCACATAGAACCATTTATATTAGTGGGTAGTGGAGGGCTTTACAATTGTAACCTAAGGTCAAGGGGGCCGTTGCGGCTGTATTTTTTGACAGCGTCCCTAACAACAGTGTCATTCTCAACGAGGTATTAAGGGAGAAGGAGCGAGCGATAGGATGGAGGAGGTGCCTTTGCAGCGCGTGCGCACATGTGGCAGTCTTCTTTGCGGGGATGCACTTTCATTCTTTACTGCCTTCAAATACGCCCTTCTCATGAAGGTGGAGGAATGGAGCGACTGAACCTGCAAAGAAAATTTTTTTTTCAGATGTTTTCATTTTCTGCTGCGCTATACCCTCTTACCTATCTGCACCATGATACCACTGTTACTGACCCCCAAGAGTACGACCCCCCATGACCCAGCCCTGACAGGTACGACCCCCCTGTCGAGGATTTCCTCGACCGATATTCACCCTGCCTGGGATTTCATACAAAATCGGATACCTGAAACTCCCTTTCGCCAAGGGCTTGCATGGCAATCGCAAGGAGGATTGTTGAAAGTGAAGAGCCAGCAAGGTGGCAGCCGTTTTCGTCATACGACAAGAGGAACAGGTGTGACAAACTGGTCCGCAACTATACTTTAATTAGATATGAGTGTCTTCCGCTACTCCACTTCGATTAGATAGGGTGGCCCCCCGAACTATGTACATTTTCGCCTCACCGTCCTAATAAATGGGGCACTATTTTGTTCCGACAGTTGTTATTTTTCATTATACCTGCTTTATTTGCCTAGCCTTGTTTCGCTTTGAAGGGTTGTTTTATTAATTCCTAATTTACTGTACATGCGTCTTGCGTGAAAAAATGAAAAATGAATGAAGTAGTTGGTTATCCGATAAGGTACATAATCCGCAGAATCTCTATTTTTTCTGTCTGATCCAAACCCTATCATCTTATTGTATGCTGCATTCCAAACTGAACTGCAACTTTCTTGAAAAATTTCACTTTTTAAGTTGTGCAACGCGATCGGCCAGCGAATATATTGTGAGAGGCGCCGTTCGAAGAGAATCAAAAGGATTTTCGATACCTTTGCGGGCGTTTCGCTTCAGAGAGAGTGACTCTGTGAAAATATCCTGCCGTCTGGAAATCTGCGATGATCTATGTGAACCGGTAAGAATGTTGCCGCAGTCACTGTGTCTGTGCCGGGAAAAGACGAAAAATTATCGTTGTTGTAGAAGGATTGCTCGAAGCACGCAAGAAGACGTCGCTATCTTTCAACAGACAAGTTGGGATTCGATTCCAATCATGGTGACGAAGTCCAGATTTCATTACTCGTAAGAAATGAAGCCATGCCTGCAAGTCAGTTACCATTTTCATTTGTGAACATTCTTATAATGAAATATGTAAAACATAACATATGCAGTTCTGTAGACGTGAATGGCGTCAACACAGCTGCTATTGACGCCATTCATGTTTATAGTTGGGCCTGGACGTAGGCGTAATCATATGCATTGCTTGGCGTCTTTGCAGCTGTTTCATCATTTAACCTTTTTGTAGAGGAGCAGTGCATTCAAATTGATTGTCATCGCAGAATCTCGCAAGCGCTGGCCAGCGGAGAACCACAGGTCACACGGAAACCCCTAGGTAAAAGGGGCGTGACGAAAGGTTCGTCAGTGACGCTGGAGCACTGAAAAAAAAGAAGAAAAAACAAGGACAACCTCTTCCACCTCTTTCACCTCGACATGGATAAGAGGCCTGCTACGTTGACATTCTGCAGCAAGTTCGCCGACGCAGCTGCGGCCGTGTTATTCCTGCACAGCAACGTGGCACCCGACAGCGGAATGGGCGGCTTACGGACGATGTGGGTCACAGGTAGACCAAACTGAGCACATCTGTCGCGCACTTTTGAGCCGCGAGATGGATATCAACGCTTGTCTACCTGTCTACCACGATCGGGCTAAAACATCTGAATGCTTAATCGCGGACCGTGCCTTCAAGACGATTCTTTCAACCGCTCCTTCGCTGATGTCTGAAAGATGTACCTTTTCCAACAAGCGACTTGTTTAATACCCTATACAAACTTTTAAACAACACCTTTGTACAGGAAACACCGAATTACAACACAAGAATCATGATGACGTTTTCTGCAAAGACGCCTACCCTTGTTCATGTCATAAGTTTGTTATCAACTGTGTCGTCGTCAGAACCTTTCATATCTGTATTCATGTCTTCCACACCATCAGAGTTTCGGAAATGAGATGTCGCCAAGCTTATGATCTTTTTCTGGTCCACTTTTATTGACGTTCGTCGAAAATTCCTTTGTAGTCAACTTTCGACCGCTCATCCGAGGATAATGTCAGGGACATAAAAACTAAAAGACACAAAAGCATTAACATTGGGCGACTCTCAAAAAATTGTTCTCGAAATTACACATACTGAAAAGCGATTTGGGCTAGTATGACTCCCTATGATTGAGATAGTACTTTTGACTACTGGCGTTACACATGTGTACCAGTAGTAGTTGAAGGTACTATTTCAATCCAAGAAGCCTGTTATTTGCAACCAACCGTTCCCAAAAGCGGAAGTCAAACAGCTGAAGGCGACAATGAACCAGCAGGTGGCTACTCTCGGAGAGGCAGCGAGTAGGCATAGATCGAGCGTGGCCACCAATGACTGGGAAGGGTTTGTAGATTGCTGCAGTCGATGTAATGTGATGTAACGGGCGGTTTGGCTTAGCAGTAAACCTCGAAGAGATTTCTGCTAATTTTCGCTTGATGTTGCTCGTACTCGAATTTCCTTCAGTGGGCTAGCTGTCGAACAGTACGCGCTTTTGAGGGTAATAGCTTCTGAGGGCAACATATCCGATATACAGAGTGGCTGTATAGGATGCGAATTTGCCCGCTTGCTTGTGTCGAGCCGTGGGGTGTTTTCGGAATCTTTCAAAATTCTCCGGGATCTTTGAAGCAATGTAAGAAGCAGCATAAGTTATTTGGTTCAAAATCGACTGGTTTCTCGCTATGAAGTATTCTTCGCATCAAACCATGATCGAGAGACTGCCCAAGGACGGTCTCCGAAGTTGCAACCCCTCAAAGCAACTCGATACTCCTCTTCAACTCTTCGAAACATCTTCGCTACTCTCAAGGATCAGCAACACAACCTCTGTGATCGCAACAAGTTGAAGGTCGAGAACTGTGCGCGCTCAGAGGATTAGGGCAACCTAGAAGAAGGCCACTCACAAGGATGAAGCCAGCGTGAGACCACATCACTTTTAACCTCAGAATCTGCCGCTAATAACACCAATATATCCTGGAACTTACTCTGTTGTAGGAAGTTACCGTCTCTATTTCATCTGGTTTTTATTGAAGCACTAATTCGGGATGAACTGCAAAAAATTTTTGCACGAGCTTGAGGCTGCCGCATCACTCCTACGATATGAGCTAATGAGAAATTTTGAAGGTCTTTTTCGGGGTCAGAAGCATTGTTGCGACGAAATATGCGCAAGTCAGTGAGATAATATTCTGTTATTAGCAGACTTTCTCACGAAGGTGTGGTAGTTTGTGACAGGTAACATCCAAAAGTGCAGCTCCATTGGAGTTCATCTTCCACAAATGTTAAAATTAAGTCGAAGGTCTTGCAAAAGACTTTTGAGGTACAGTATGTTGTTCTGCACTTACTAGCATCCTGCTGAGCGACCATTCGCTTTCCAAGGAAGTTGAGCTCCCTAATCGGCTCTGATCAAATTGAAAGCTCCCTGAAGCTGAGCTTTCAACGTGATTAGAGCCGTTTGTATGCGCACTTCCTCGGCCTCTGAAGCATGGATTTGTTGAGATGGGGATGCGAGGCTTGGGGCAACATTGCATTGCCGTTGGCTACCTGCGACGCGCTGACTCTGTCGTTGGACTTCAAAAGGCCTCCCTCAAAGCAGAATCGTGGAACTAAGAGCACCTTTGCCATAGAAAGCCCATGACCCAACTCTATCTTTCTGTAAAGTTGTTTTGATGATTTGTTCGTCTTCCTGACTTACACTCAGGAACATGGCGTCCTATATCTTACCAGCCACCCTGTACATCCACATCTCGGCGTCTGCGTGGATTGTCTGCAGATTTGTGAATACTCAATTACTTATGTGACTAGCAACGAATACTTTTTCAACTGCAAGCAGCATAATTTCCACTTTATTGGGCTCTCCTATTTACAAATAAGTCTGCTAAGGCCAAATAGCATTGAAAAGCGGCAAAAAGTAATTGAAGAACAGCTCTGCGACAAATATCCTGTGGTCTGCTTATCAGCAAGTCCGTAGACGCACCTACTCAAACCCGAACGTGCGTGTGCTCAATGCAAGCTTCATCGATTTATTTTCTGTCCCATGAAGCACATTATAAATGTTTGTCAAATGAATGGAGAGATGGGGGTCTCCTTCCCGTGAGGTCGACCGTAATACAACGAAAAGGCTTATCATACACGTTTCTTCTGTTAGATTACAAAACTGGTCAAAATGTTCAATTTTCAGAATCCTATTGCGTCACACGAACCAGCTTCATCTCAGTTTCATCCATCGGCTCCTTAACACTGCTCGTGCAATTTGTGGTGCTATTGAAGATTTTTCAAGGACGTCGGAAACGTCTTCTGTAGAATGTTAACTGATAAATTATTGATGTAGTAAACTGCTGATAATTAAATTAATAAGATCGATCATGGAGTAAAAATTCAAAACTGAATTCCTTGATTTGTTGTGACTCGAAGTTTCCTCTTTCAAGAATGACTGATACCGCAATTGACAGTACCCTGGTGCACAAGTCGATTTTGTGATTTTTCAATTTTTTTTTCTCGAAAGAGAATGGTGCTCCAAGCAAACGATTTCGGCAGCATAACTTTGAGTTCCTCTCATTCCAGATTGTTTGCTGGACATAATACATACCCAAGTATTCTACATGAGCAACTATATGTGCCGAGGTGTTTATTTTCCTCGCTCACTCTAACCATAGATGGCGATATGCGCCACCACCTTTCTAACATCGCCGCTCAGAATTACATCGTATGTGCTCAGGAGAAAGCACTGGTTTTTCTCGCATGAAGTCTAACAACGGAGGAAATTTCGACAGCAACATAATGGTACGCCTTCCTGCTGACTCTGTGACATCAGGGACTTTGGTGGATGAGTTGGAACTACAGCTGCCAGCTTCAAACACTGCAGGGCAGAAACTCTAGATGAATGATTGCTCCTTTTTTTACAACCAATTAAAGGTTTCGAAATCTCTGAATCATAGGTGACCACTTACCCGATGGTATCCTTTAGAATGCGCGGTAGCAATCATAATCGTAAGGACCTTATTGCAGGGAAAGGACAACAGTCCAAGATCTGCTTGGTATGCGAAATCTAAATGCATTCGCAATGTTTCACGGTTTACACCTGTGCTGCTTCTACCTCTATTTTCATGAAATTTCCTTTCACTATAAAGGTATATTCTAGTCCTAGAATAACTTCCAACCAAATTCATTGCTTATCGTTGAAGGGACTGTATTATTGGGTTGTCCCATAATTTGGCCGATTTTGTTCAAATTCAATTTTCTTCATGTCAAATTAGCTTCATAATGAAATAAGTTGATATGTTGAAGAACACATCAGGACCTTCAGCCAGGATGTTTCAGAAGCTCAAATGCGCAACGGGATAATTAAGTAGGAATAGATCAACGACCAAACCCAACGATTATGCCTTACGACAATTTTAAGAAGAACCTTGCAAGGAGCGCGGTAGGCAAGATCAGCGCTACGTTTGCCCCAGTCTTTGCTACTGATCGGGCACTGAGCTATTGGCTCAATAGCATCGGCAAAGCGATAGGAGCTGCAAAGTTCGACCTCATCATGGACCCCAGTCACTTTCGATGAGGACCCCTTGCGCTACGAATAGGAAGTGCATCCGGACGCTATTAGCAGGAAACTGTAGCAAACATCTGGGCGCAGCCTACGCTCCATGAATCGACACCTAAATGGAGTGCACTGTAAAGTTTCGAAGGAAGCCTCATGCATCGACTGACCATAGCTGGGATGCATGTC
The DNA here is from genome assembly GCA_036418205.1 of Ostertagia ostertagi. NCBI lineage: Eukaryota > Metazoa > Nematoda > Chromadorea > Rhabditida > Trichostrongylidae > Ostertagia > Ostertagia ostertagi. The sequence continues at coordinate 32,654 of MU869393.1, read as the reverse complement.
CGCCAACTGCGAAAGTTTCATTCCAGGCCCGCATAGACAGGATTTCTTTAGTTGGTCACCAGTGCAGATGAGTCGGAGTCTACCACGATAACAACACGCGGCACGCCGGTGGCTACCTCGCAGCCTGGACGCACCATCTCAACCAAAGCCCGAGCTCTTTCATCAGAGGATTGACCCCCGTTTTGTTGGATTCGCTGGGTATCCCGTTTTGAGAACCATTTCACTTTATGCAGACAAGCATTGCGAAGGTAACCATGGAATAGCTTCCGAAGTTGGCCGCAGCAGTGCGGGAGAACGGTTCGAAACGTCTCAAAATCTCCTTTCGGAGGACCGCCCGAAATCACATTGCAAAGATAACTCGCCACGTTTCGAAGGAAACTGGCTGGACCACGACCACATCTGTCGTATAGCCCTTACGTTGCTCCATCGTACTATCTCCCCAGCCCCCTGAAGCAGCAGCTAGGAGAGGAAAAAGTCAGTAAATACAACCACCCCAAAACGACCTCTCCGAGCTTTTCATCTCACAGCTTCACTCGTTCTGGGAGGAATGCATCCATTCGTTCCCTAGCAAATGGATGCATATCAGTGATTATGATGGTGGTTATGTTTTTGATTATTGCTTCTCAGGGAAGATTAAACTTGAATGAATCAAAGTGTTGGAATTCGTCAGAAATATGGGATATCCCAATATACTCATACGGTTTGCTATACGAGCATCACGAAATCGAAAATGATGCCTGTAGCGAAGGATATGCTAGTGAATTGAAGAATTTTAAGAACATACATTATGAATGGAATGAAATGGTGCCCCGGTAGCGTAACTGGTAGCGCACTTGCCCGGAAAGCGAGAGGTGCGGGTTCTAGTCCCGCCTGGGGCGAAAGTTTTGTTCACAACCCAGCATTCTTGTGAAATGAAACTAGGATTCAGCAAGCTCATTAGGAACGCCTTGCTGAGATGAAGACTGACGATGATTGAGATTTCTGAGAATCTGCAAAACTCATAGCACATCCAATAGCGATTCCCCTCTATGGATTTTACCAATCCTAGGTCTATTTGGTTGGATGGTCTACTCTATCCGTCAATTGCTTCTACCACTCCCATATTTTCCCTTTATCTAAGTTGTTAGGGAACATTACTGGAACAGTGATTAGTGGGCGAAAAAGATTCTCAGCAATGTCTAAACGTATCTAATCGTTGCAGTAGGGTCATTTTTCTGGAGAGAAAATGGAAATCCACTGTGTCAATTGCTTATGCCATTCTGTCATTGTTGCAATTTCTCAAATCTGCGCAGTTCTACCGCCTTCTGTGGGTATGTGGCAAGATGGCGAAACTCATAGTAGTGCACCATGTCTGAGGGTCATCGTCTATCTCTAACAGAACAAAGTCAAATTTATTTCTTCGGCGAAACAAGACAGCAACCAGGGTCAACAACTCGACCGAATAGGGGCTGTATCGACGGTTTCGTTAAGAATCCTGCGGTTCACAGTCGAGGACACGGGGAAGAACGTCGTCGCAAACTGACACAGGCCGCGAAATATGTGTCGCTGGATCAGCTTTTATTTCATCTTACTGTCTCCTAGTGAAATCCCTGAACGACTTTTACTAAATGCATCGACCACCGTTTTGCGAGCCATTCATCGTCGTACGTTCTAGGGAGGCATTAGATAAAGAAAGCGCCTTGTCTGACCAGGACCCAGATAATGAAGATGTTCTTCAGCGCAGCCTGCTTCCTCTTCAACAGTCACAACGAAACAACTCTTGTTTCCAACAAGATAGCGTCTCGCAGTCGACTTGTAAATGTCTAGGAGATCACCGCGGATATTATAGACTAGTTCTCATGCTCCTTTGACCTGAACTCTATGGACAGCCTCTTGGTAGTTTTGTGCACGAGAACTTCGCCGCACGAGTCCAGTGTGCAGCTTCCCTTGAGAAGAGAAATTCTTAGTGATGGGATTCAATTACAGGCGATGTTATTCGAAATTTTTCTGGATGTGTTCCAAATATAATAGAATGTTTGACGTTACTCGTAACACAGTTCTGTCACAGACAAGACACACAAGCACACACAAGCAAGTCACTCGATAGAGGGGTAATCACTTTTTGAGCATTGTGAGAAACCGGATAGATGATGTTTTTCCCCAGGGATGACAGAAGGTGATGTTCTCGCAAACAGCGCTGCGCGACACGCTTTAGACACTTTTCAAAGTGCTGTTTTCTTCTGTGCCAAACAGGTTGTTATGGTGGAACACGTTTATTGGTCAACGTTTCGACAAATCGTCGTCTTCAGGACCTGAAACTGGTTCGAAGTCCTAGCTCTGTAGCTCACCCGGTAAAGCGCCTAATCTTGCTGAGTTCTAACGCAAAATAATACAAAATAGACGATACCAGCGAACGAACTAACCTGTTGTGGATCCACCAGTTTCTAGCAGCCTCCTCGTGTTAGTGAGCAAATAAAATGAGACACCTATTGGACAGTCAGCGTCCTACGTGTCGTATGTGGTGATCTTATAGTCCACATAAAGGAATGAAAGGCAAGAATTCATTGGTAATGGCCATGCATTCATTCCGGTTGTTCAGTCTCGGATTTTTAACGCGGATATATAGCGCCTCTAACATTTTTCTAGCACCGATGTCGCTTTCATGAGCTAGAATTTTGCATTTTATTTCAAAATCACTACCCTGATGTTCTTCTGCTCGGTGCTTGCCAAGAGGAGTAAGAAGATTTCCGCGCCTTTTCCCAGCCATATGTTCTTTAACACGTACGCCCAACATCCTGCCCGTCTCTCCAATATAAAGTCCGTCACAGGTTGAACATGAAGTTGGTATACTATCCCTCTCCCTATATCCCTTTTTCAAAGTGGTAGCGAAAAAACAGCTCAAAGAAC
>MU869393.1:0-18207 GCA_036418205.1 Ostertagia ostertagi | reverse complement strand
ATGCCACTTGCCTCATTTCTCGCACGGTAGCACCATACCCTCCGTGATGCTTTATCTTGTATAACACCCTCCATGATGCTTTTCAGCTTTATGTGGGATGCTCAAAACTGCACAACGGAGAATATTTTGTCAAATGTGGACTTTATCGTTTCGATGTCTTCTATGCTGCTAACATTTTTAGTCTACATAGCTATTGTCATTGCAATCTACAAGGTAGATGTTCAATGTTGTGTCGTTGAAAAAACGCAGTTGTTTACTGCTCGCACGTTTCAATGGTGGACATGCAGCACTATTACAGTTCTAACTATTACAGTAAATTGAACTGTTACAGTAAATTCGAGTCTTTGCATTACTCGATCCACCGCCATATCCTTGAATTCTCGACGGGACTGATTTCGTTGAAATCAATTCGGTGCTCTGATAAGTATACGACCCATTGTTTGTTAGAGCAATTTGCTACAAATTGATATCAAGGGTATGCTAGCCCTCCCGAATCTTGAAAGTTGAGCTTGGAGGTGGAGGTACTCAAAAGTGCAAGGCGTGCAAAAATCACTCTAGCAGGACAAACTTAAAAGAAAAAAAACTAAAAAAAACTGAACTAAACTAACTAAACTTGCTCCTTGGACTGGCAGCCTTCTGCATTGATACATAACCGAGGGATTCCAGAAGCCTCATCCTCTCTATTGGTACAGAGGTGTCGTCGAGTAAGTCTGAGGCGGTTTATATATCCTATGTTCTGATTACAGTTAGAGCAGATGTGATCAGAGTTGACGGTACTGACACTTCGTTCGTTTGACGAATTCCACGGCCTTCCGTTGATAATGTTATGGACAATCTTTGCTTAAGGCTGGGCACTCAATCTCGCTCTGATTTGTTTCCTGTTATCCCCCCACCCCTTGACCTGAAGCATCAATGAGTCTTAAAGAGTCACTCAAGTTTGATATCTTGGCAGCAGAAATCAGTATTTTCATCTCGTGTTTACGGATTTCCTGCGAAAACTCTCACTGAATCGCGAATTTGGCTTCTCAAAAGCATTGGTTCGGTTTTCCTTCTCATTCAAGACCGCGTCTGCATATTTCTTCTCTTAAAGGCAAAAGTCGGGCTCAATAAGGGGGTATTATGGCGATTGAAACTGAGTATAGAGATGCGAAGTGGAACGACAGTGGAGAAAAAACTGAGAAAAACCGTCGACAAGGCCGTTAACAAAACCCTCTTTCCCACTAGCAGTGAAGGAGGCTGGCTTGGGAAAGAGGCACGTACAAACAAGTTTTCTGGAGATATCAGTCGTTCTATCGGTTGATACGGCAATCAACCTAGCTGATTTCACACGTTATGCCAGCCATGCACCACATCCCGAGGTGGGCGGTCGTAGCGGGGCCAGGCGGCGATAGCGCATAGTACATGCCCTGGGGCCTTATTACTGCGCCGTTTCGGGTTTTGAGTGTGGGAACATCTCTACGGGTGCGTAACCAAGTACAGGCATGACCGAAAGGGTTGGTTTGGTCAACTAATCCCGACCTTTGCCTTTAAAGGAATCTTCCACGGAAAAAGCTCCGCCCTCATTACCACAGAAAACGATACCTTAAAGGAATCTTCCACGGAAAGAGTGATCATTTTGTCTTGTGTGTAGGATTAGTATTATCGAAACTAACGCTTATGTTCCGTTCTTTTTGCTATGCTCATGAGGCTAGGGGCCTAAGGTATCGTTTTAATTCAATAATTTAATTAATTTAATTTCAATAGAAGCGGAGCTATTTCCGTGGAAGGATTCCTTAGAGTAGAAACGTGCGGCAAATGAAGCTCAAAACAGAAATGAGGCGCGACTCTCATAATCTCTGCTTCCCTTTTAATTTGCTCGCATTGATCGGAAATGTGGCAACTTTTTGCTACTAACCCTTCATCTAAGGCGTGCCAATAATACGTGCAAAGGAAACGCGCTCGATACAAGTTACTGTGATCAAAAGGGCGACGGATACAGCAAGCTGGATAAAGGGCTGCATCGCACTATCTTTAAGATATTGCTCCTGGAATCACGAATGAATTCCTTTTACGTCCAAATCCATTGTTGCTAGCAGATAGCTCATTGTACTTCGTAACGGCCAAATCCAAGAGCTTCATGGATCAGTAATATTCGCTCAGCCTGTAGAAAGGCAGTATATTGCATATTTGTCCTCCGGTGCCCCCTCCTCATGAAATTGGATTAAGTCTTTCGCAACCCTACCCAAGAGCATGTATTCGTGGACACCAAATTACCCAATGCGTTGAGTTTATAACGATTTTTGTGAGCACAAGTGTTGCAACACGTTGATGCGGTTCCAAAGTGAATGCTAGGCTCGTAATCAAGGCTGCGATTATTTATGGGTCTACCTGGAATGTCTTTAAGGTCGTGCCCAGCCTTTTGAAAACGGTGTTTGCATGACATAGGGGCACACGCCCGTAATACAGAGCTATGGTGATTTCCGTTTGGCTCTCGAATGCCAAGAAAACAGTTCAAGAGGCCCCCAGACATTACACCTTTTTGGCTGAACCACCAGTTACTGGTGAAAAACCTATTTATATGAGTTTGATGCACGTTTTGATAATAAGGCATCAATATAAAAAGTCGGTACCATCTACCATAATGGACGCGACAATCGGAATGCGAAGCCTTGTCAGTGCGTGGAATCCAACCACGGGCCATCTTGTCCCTTTCGGGAGCTCAGAGCGATCATCCTGTGTCATCTGTCATCCCTTGATCATCGAATTGCTCGAGCGGGCGCCAGCAACGTCTCCATTCGTCCCTGTCGCGTGCAAGAGTTGGTCCAGTGGACCCTCCTCGCTCGAGGGACACGAAGTCCTTCATTCCTTTCGTTCAGAGCTTTCGTGAAGAAGTCTGACCATCGGGCCGGCGGTCGTCCAGGTGTTCGTTTGACGTCCCGAGGGAATCCAGTCGGTAACCGCTCTGGTTTAGCGGTCATTCCGAAATTGCGTGACGTGTTCGCCCCCTCCTGATCTTCGATTCCTTGGCGGGGGGGGGGCAGCGTCCCTGATCTTCGATCGTTGGCGTAGTTCGGAACTCCGGATTCCCCTCTGCACTTGCGTGTATAGGGTTACTCCTAGCATCGTCCTCTCGACAGCGCGTTGGATAACGCTGACCGCATGCTCGTCCTGCCTGCGCAGAGTCCAAGTCTCTGAGGCGTAGGTTAGGGAAGGAAAGACTGTTTAGGATGATCTGGTAAAATGAAGAGCAGTTCTAGGTGTTATGCACTTTTTTACATAGTACAAAAACTCGTTCTGGGAAAGGAAAGCCTTCCTCATGTTCGAAGAAACTATGGTGAGGTATAGAATTTAATCAAGCTATCGCAAAATGCTCGTGATAATGCTAGCTAAAAATAAATGACATAATATTATTGGGGCATCGAAACTTCCCGTAAGAAAGAATTCAGCAAAACTTTTGAGATTTCGGGCTATCAATCGCCGCAAAAAGTCTCAGCTTCAATTTGTTTTTTCTTAAACTACTGTCTAGTACATATTTTCAGATGAGTAATGGAACAAGAAAGATTGGCCAAAGTGAGAAACAACTTTTATTGCATGCTACCATACTGTTTATTATTCTTGCCGTTCTGATCTTTCTCTACCATTTCTACCGTTTGATTCTACCGGAAACTGTTTGGACTTATTTCTCGATAACAGTTTATTGGATCTCTTACTGCGGTCTCAATCCAATATTGTATATTATCTTCTCGAAGTGAGTGGACTATCGCTTTCCGTCTCTGAGTCACTTTGTGGGACTATTTCGTGATGTGGCGGCCACACATAGCGTGCTTGAAAAATTCGCTTATTGTTAGTCTCCAGTGTGTAAGAAGGACGTGCGATAAAATGGTCGCCTGCTGATTATGAAGCTACTAACAGTTACAGCAGCGGATAAAAAACTGAGGGAAAAATCCTGTAATCACTGAAACAGGACTCTTGCTTGATTCGATTTCCGGCTTGGGGCCTCGTCGGTGGTGAATCATTGATGTGAACGTTCGGCCTGGCCTCCTAGCTAAGCTGGGTTGCAATCTGACAGGGACAGTTCTAGCAGTAGGGATAGACAGCCGATAGGGTGGGCAGAAAGACTAGGGTCTAAAAAGACGGGTAAGACTTTTTCAGCCCGTTATTAGAACTTATTGGTATAGGATTACGGAACAAGTACCATTTGATCTGATTGCTATGATTCCTGGACAGCAGCCGTTATTGATGATCAGCTGAGAAGGAAATTTTTTTGATATTCATTGTAAGGGGTTTCCCTTTACAACTACTTTTTCCTGAGCGGACCTCTCTTTGAGATGGGCATATTTTTCCTCCTAACGTTCACCATTTTCTGTGCCACTTGCCTTCGAGCTTAGAGTAGATTTGAAAAGCCGAGTAACTTACTGGTGTTCGAAATTGTACGAGATGGATAAAATAGCATAAGATATTCAAAAACTTCATGGAATTGAAGAAGCCAAGGATCTTCCTGTAGTGCACAACAAACTATGAAAAGGCCGCATAAATCATGCAGCCCGACTTCAATCTCTAGTCAAATGGGGCCAGTCACGCACTACGAGGAAGTTAATGGAACAGGAAAAGAGTGAGTCTCCACTAATCAAAGGAAAGTGACTGTGGAATGTAGTGACTTCTTCATAACAGCAATTCACAGAGATAAAACTGCGACGAATAACTACCAGGAAAATGGAAGATGTGTCACGTGAGTAGCTCAAAAATTTGATCTTGTGCACAATCTTGTGCCGACCTGAGGAAGATGAGGTGGTGGATCACGATCAACAGCAATAGCATGTGATCGCTACGTTTTACAAAAAGCAGGAAAGGATCCCGTCAGTCGCCGGCAGGAGCTGCAAAAACATTTCTCGTATTGTGAAGCAACGTAATCACAACCTAAAAAACTGCACAGGACTGCGCAGGAATGGTCTCTCTGCCCAACGAGCAGTGCTTTCTGTTCCATTGGAGCCTGCCTACCGGCGAGAACACTAGCTAGGTGCCGATATATTGGAAATGGATCGGCAGTTAAGAGGATTGCGTGCTGTTCTCACTTGTGACTTGAGAGCAAATAACGCGTGGATAGTGACTCTAGACCTATCTGCACATGAGGAGACGCCTTTTCAGGGGTGCGTTTGACTAACTCCTTTCGCACATGGGACAATGTGTGAGCGCATCGGACATTGCGGATGGAGAACGTTTGGAGCAAAGGACATTAGGTGATCACACATGCCCTCTCGCCTCCCCCCACTGAATTCCTGTTGAGCATGAGTGAGATGTACTTGGCGAGCTCACCAAGTTACCAGCCTAGTAGCCAGAATGGCTGCAACCCGTTTCCAACCTCGTGTTTAGCATAAGAGCTCGTAGCAAAGCATGAATTACAGTTCGCAATCGCACACCCCGTTGAGAACCATGTCTCGTCTTCAGAAATTCACTATAATTCAAGGTAGCGTCACTCGTCAGCCGCTCCAATCACTATGTTATGAAGAAAAGTGCTGTCTCTGTCATTTCAGCGTGTCTCTACTAGCCCAATTATGAACTGTAGCGGTTCTTCCTACGTTGCTGAAGTTACTATCCTCTTCAAGTTTGGCACACCAGTGTAGTTTTCCACTAATTTTACTCTTAAACATTGCTCAGAAAAAAAAACGTAGCGAAGTTGGTTGTGAGGGGGGACGTTATAGACTTTTGACTTTGACACGAATTTTGAGACTTCGTTATGAAGAATTGATTGCCAAAAGCAGATCTTTTACAGAAGCATACGAAAAGCGTATTTTCATTTTATTGGAATAGGACCACGGAAGAAGCCACATTTGATCACAGTGGTTCCTGGAAACAGCAGCCGTTATTGATAATCAGCTGTCAATAAAGTCTTCGATATTTTTTATTGTGAGATCAGCCTCTGTTGAACATAAGCGAGATTAACGCATGCGATGAAGTGACGTGAAATGTGGAGTGTGACACATTCCGCTTTCCATGTCAAGGAAAATGTCAGGGAAAGTGAAAGACATTTAGAAAAAAGAACGAAAAAACATTGGAAAATAAAAAAGTGATTACCTGACGAATCTGTACTGCTAGCATAGGTAATTCGTGAAATCACGATGCTCTGCCTGACGCTGCTGGGAAGGAATATGAATGTCCTTTTGAATTATTTCAAGAAGGGGTCTCAGTTTGCTCATGAAGAGGGTAGAAATTGTAAAGCCAGCGGCCAGCGGTGAAAATCGCGGCTATGTCTTCAATTATAGGTGAATGGGAAGGGAAATCGCTGAAAGAGACATAAATTCGGAGAGCTAATTTGATAAGGTTGCATAATTCGAGTTGACTGCTTCACTTATGTTTAACGGATCAAGGAGGTAGCGCGTTGCCAGTGGAAGCCAGAAAGAATCTCCGTAAACTCTGGACCTGGCAAAGAGGAACTCTGGATCTGGACAAAGAGCAAGGAAGGGCAGTTATATAGAAGGGTTGACTGTTCAAGGTGAAAATTGAAGTTCTACAGGAGCCAGTAATCCGAAGGTAGCTTTTTCGGGATGGTTTTGATCCGGCTTAAAAACGCAACCCCAATGGTTCCAGAAAATATGAGGTTGTCAAAGACTTTGCGCATTCCGGCAACTTTTTTTCAAGATTGTTTTTCTTCTTTAGTGTAGCCAACAATTGAATTATACATACAGCATTATAATCGTTGAAACATTGCCCTTCAGCGGCAACTTCAGGTTGTCGGCCATTCAGAAATCCTGGTACTGTTTTTTGGTGCGACAAGGTCGAAGAGGTTGACTTCAAGTAGATCCGGATCATGGGACTAGCTTCTTTCGAAACCTTTGCCGGTAAACGGTGCATGGTACACTGTCTCTACCAGGTTTGTTGAACATACTGGGTGGTTTGACGATCCCAAAACGAGCTTAGACTTCGGCTGAACCTTCTTCGTAAAGGGCGGAAGTGGTGTAGTGGCAAGTGGCACGCTTACCACGCGAGCGGTCCGGGGATCAAATCCTGGGTCGTGAGTCGCCCGGGCCAACCAAGCCTTCCATCCCTCCGGGGTCGGTTAATTGGTACCAGACTTGTCTGGGAGGATAAAAACACTGACTTGTACATCGGCTGGCCCCCGCAAGTCATTGTATAGGCCACATCGCATTCAAACGCCACTACGAATGTACAAATGGAAGTAGAATGCGTGCCGCATCCCAAAAAGGGATTGATCAACGGCAAATGCTTTATCTTTTATCCTTTTTCTTCGCAACTCGTGGGCGAGCGTTGCCGAGATAAAGTAAACTTTCTAGATTTTTTAGCACCATGCCGGGGAACCAATCCACTTGCTAACATTATTGTTCACCAATAGCAGTGGACTTCGTTGGCAGCAGCTCTCCGTGAGCGAAACATTTGCAGCCTCATGAGCTTTCAAAGTTGCCTCCCAGGTTGCAGTTCTCGAATCGGCGTTGCAATCCTTTGTTCTACGCATCCGAGCCAGTCGTGCTTTCGCGTGCGGTTTACGTGAGGATCCCACTTCTTGTTACCACCAACAAAGTTGGCGGATCAAGCGAGAGACAGGCGGCAAATCAAAATGTCATGCAAAATTTTATCGTCTCAATAGCCTGTGGTCAGTCAGATCACAAAATATCCTTTCGCCATAATTTCACTTCTTTTCGAGGCGATATTGAGGAGCGGCCATTGTGCTCTGATAGCACTGAAAAAGCTCCGCCAGTTACCGTGCATTGCACCTAGGACTCTCTCCAATCGACTTCGGAATACACTGGTCACTAATTGTAGCAGATGACCAGATTTGTAGTTTTTTCTAATCTACCTTTTCGTATCTTTTCTAACCAATGCCATATTACGAAATACAGTCTGGAAGTCCTCCACAACACAGAGGCTTCTTACTGCGTCGCTTCAGTCGACGCACTTTGCGGAATTATAAAAGCTTAAAACGAGCAGTCGAATATACAGTCGATATCTCGAAGTCTGATTGGGCGTGTCACCGGAAATGACGTGGCAGCCACCGCACTTGATAGAAGTTGCGCGGATAAGCTGCTTCCAACACGCTTTGCTGATATCTGGCGGAGTATTTTATCCACACAACATCTATCAAGTGCGGTGGCTGCCACGTCATTTCCGGTGACACGCCCAATCAGACTTCGAGATATCGACGTACCTCCAGCAAAAGACGATTTTTCAATCTCAAACACTGCGAAATGCTACGGCAAAAATGCTGTTGAGAGAACATTAACCAACGCTTACATGCGTTTCACAGTGAATATTTCGTCATGATCCCAAAAAGCGGCAAGAAGAAGAATAAAATGCGCGAGAATTTTTTCGACAACCTGGTACATCTACTCCACCGAAGCAAGCTCTTCGAAGAAGGTCATTGTTGTTGTAAGCACAAAAACAAAGCAAAGCAGGTGTGCATATGAATTTTCCGCGAGAACGAGCTTTGAAGATCACAGGCAATTCAGAAAGTCTAAACCTTGGGAACAGCTGCAATATCAAAAGTTCGCCACAGATATGGAAAACGAGAAAGCTAGTCACAATGGTCGCTAGAAGATCAAAGGCCCGCAATTGCACGACAATGCAAAGGGGATTTTTTGCAGAAACACATGTTCACAAAACCTTGGTACCCATTGGAGAGACCGATAAATGTTGCAGTAGTCCTTCCTGACCTTATTACAGTTTTTTAAGAAGACATTTCCGAAAGATGTGTGACCATTTAACACGTTGACGACATCGCGTGTTTTGGCATTTTGCGCGTGGGACAGGAGCGATTTTGCGAGCGCGCCGTCCTCACCTTACTTCCGCTTATTTTTTGTTTAAAATGCACAACAACTTGAATCTCATAGAATTATTTCGGCAAGGATGAAAGCATAAAGGTTAACTATATAAATAGCAGTAGATTTTTGTTTAGAAGAACGCATAATGACCACGAAGAAGCAAAAAACATCACTTTCGCTGCGAATGAAGTTAAAAGCATTTATCTAAGTTCTTCCATCAAATACAAATATCTTGAAACTCACAGAGTTTTGTATTAACTGCTTCTACAATCTTTCATATGAATGTTACGACAGTGAAAGGAATACTAGGAAAGAATTGAATGAAAGTTTTGTGCGTTCAGAAAATCTTTGCTAAATCAAGGGATATTTGACCACTCTGGCTGCCATGTGGTTTATAGTTATGCTAATGTATTATCTATAGAATGAATGCAAAATTCGAGAAGAAGGAGCGCAAGCATTACAAAAAGGAATGAGAATGCGCGCCAGCCTGTCGTCAACGTGTTAATAATGAAGCTGCGCATTTAGTTCTTACAGTTAGGATTATTGTCTTACATTTTTTAACAGAAGCACATTCCGACTGACCTAAATAGGTTTCTGGAGGCGGGCGTCATGATCTACCCGAAAAAATATCTACCCTCCAAATAGCTGAAGAACTGAAAAAGAATGAAAAATATACGCGTATGAATAATTCTACTGATGCGTCCTGCTGTCGCACTGCCGGAGTGAAACCTGGCAGGCTAACACCGCCACGCAGCCTCAATCCTTCAAGAAAACTTGTATTATTAAATTTGATCATCTAATATTATGTTGTAAGGAATGTTCTGACCTTCTTTCGATAGTTAAATTTTCACGGCATTATTTCTGGCCAAATTGTCAGCAGAAAAAAGAACTGGCGTGAGTACTCCGACCTGGGCCTGCACAAATTTTAAACATGGCATGTTCCGCCCTTCAAATAACCTTACATATTTTTTGTGACAAGAGGATGAAATCTGGGAGCCTTTAACTGTAGATCGGTTCCGTTTGAACCTATCCAATGTTTTTGCAAAGTCAAAGTAAATGACATTGCATTAGCTTTTATTATCAAGAATTCAGTCATTAGGGTATTCAATCAAGTTTGTTTCAACAGATCGATCGCACAAAACCGTGTTGTTGCTCCGAAATAACTGATTGTGTGTCAAATGGTGATCCACATGATCTTCGGAGACTTCCGAAAAGCTCACAGACTAAAGACGTGATGCTCACGGGTCGATAGATTTCTGGCTTACACGTTCGATAGATTCCGGCCTTTCTCTTTCAAAATAGATGGAACGGAACAGAAGTGTTTGCAACGTGAAGGGACCTCACTAAAAGTCAGTGACCGATTGAGTATGAAAGGAGGGGGCTCGCAGCTGACAGAAAGCAATTTTGCATAAGAATGAACGGCACAAAATAGGAGTAATTGGAGAATTAGTTCACTTTTCGAATAAATACGAAATGGAAACAGTATACCAAAGAAACTCATTCGTAGGTTCTACAGCAGTACAGCAGGGAATAGGGACATTTCCGTCGTTTTTTTTGGGAGACTTTCGAAGTAATCGGCTAACATAATGGCTTTATCCGTAGATAGGATAGCCACTTGCCGCGTTTCCTCAAATACCCAATGCGACCAGAATCCTTGATCCTCGTACTCAAATAGCTATAAATACAGCACACACTACTGGAGTCGGTAATTTTCCTTTCTATGAAATCATTGAACCTTTTGAGATGTTTACAGAACTTTTGCGTGAAAGCTCCCTAACCATCTTAGAAATTCAACCAACCGACTAGAGCACGGTTTTGTAGGCGCCACCATTCGTTGCTAGCTAACTCTAGACTCTGCTGCTACTTGTCCATAAGCGAGAATGAACGCTTGATCAAGCATGTCCCTTTTTTTCCTTTACGGACATCTCTGCTTTTCTGCCACAGGCGTACCATTGAGCACCTCAAATCTCCACATTCGGCTACCGACCTATAGTTCAGGTGCACGGGATGGCTTCTGCAACAGCAAGGTAATATCGGGGCCCATGTGAGTAAACAACTCTCAACCTGCGAGGCGAAATGTCCATTCACCACATGTGATTAAACGATATAACTACAACATCGCAACTTTTCTTTTGCAATCTAGTAATTGTAGTTTGATCTGGAAAGTGTTCTGCCCACAGCTACAATGCATTTCTTATCATGTTCCGGGTATGTTGCAATACGGTAGGCTATGACGAATAGAATTGAAGGAAAAGTATTAGGTTGTCTCATAAAATGATGTCGCTTTTTTTCAACCAAAAATTTTCATCTAAATCATTCCATGCTTTTACATCGTGTTCATATACCATTCGAAAGAGAATTGTCTGCTCTACAAAATGCTATGTTCCACTTCCACCATCTGTTTCAGGGTTTTCAAATTTTAGGCCTGCGAAATGGGAGGTCCAGCCGACAAAAATTGACCAAACCGACAACTAGCTCTAACTTTATCTTCCTTGGGAGAAATCAATCAATGATGTACCCTCTACTTACCCATGACCTCTTCTAAACATTCCACTCTTAGGTTGCCGAAAAAGCTTTGCCCTGTTTCTTTTCGAATTGGCTGACCGATAAGCCATAGCAATTTTCAAATTAAAATTGTTCCTCGTAAACGCCATTGTTTCATATCGAGTGGTGTTCCTTTTGTGAGCACTTCTTCTGCTCTATTCGCTCATTTGTTTTGTTTTGTTTGTTGGAATTAGTTCGAATTTTAGGTGTTTAGGAATAAGGTGCTTTATCCGCGAAAGTGACCGCATTTCTTTGAAAAAAATTATCCCTGAGAAAGATGAGAAAATCAACCAGTCGTACATTCCTAACTTAGTCATGACTTGTTCTTGAAATTCTACTAGTTTTTCAATGTCTCGGCTATAAAAAAATTTCGACCTAGATCTCAGGTAATGGTGCTCGACCGTCGAGTTCTGGTTGAAAAACCAGGTCTGGAAATGGAATGACGCGACTTGTTGGGAAACCTATAGTGTAATGTTCAGAAGAGGTCATGCATAAGTAGAGGGTACATCATTGATTGATTTCTCCAAGGGAAGATAAAGTTAGAGATAGTTGTCGGTTTGGTCAATTTTTGTCGGCTGGACCTCCCATTTCGCAGGCCTAAAATTTGAAAACCCTGGAACAGAGGTGGAAGTGGAACATAGCGTTTTGTAGAGCAGACAATTCTCTTTCGAATGGTATATGACACAGTGCAAAAGCATGGGAATTCAAATGAAAAATTTATCGGATGAAAAAAAGCGACACTATTTATGTGACAACCTAATATATTCAAACGTATAGATCAAAGTATTTCGATAATCTCAATGTAGGCCATTCGCAAGGGTATAGTACACGGAGCCTTTGAGGCGGTCCCCGAGCTTGTTTGTGCAAGTACGTAACCCTGCTTTAAAGGCAGTGATCACGATGATCATGAGGCGTTGCGGTTTTGAAACCGTCAACGAACGTCATTGGTGGCAAGTGGCCCTTTTCACCATCCTTTTCACAGTGCGCTGAGAGGTCTAGTCCACCACTGAGGTCGAGTGGCGTCATCAATTTTCACCATCCTCCAGCCTTCGTAATTAACGCCTTGAACAATCACTCGTACTTAAAAACCTTCTCCAAGAGCACCCATCTTGCTTGGTGCAGTCCTGGCGCCACCTAATCCTTTCTTCCTCTTTTTTCGGTGTCATTTGAAGATTATCAAAAGATCTTTAACCTTTTCGTTCACTTCATTTCTTTTCGAAGTGGAGTTGGAAGTCGTTGTTCTCAGTGGGCGGGACCGTGAAAAATTATACTACAATCTTGTTTCTGTATCTTAACCAGGTGTGTATAAGCAATACTACTACATCATGCGTAAAATTAGCATTATGTTCATTTCCAGTCTAGAGCCTACCCTGCCTCTCTTCCAACTACCTGAGGAATGTTCAGAAGATCATTAGGCCGGTACATCCACATCAATAACCTCTGAAGATGGCTTGGAATCGAGAAGGCAGACCCTTTCCGACAGTGTACTTACTTGAAAGATTTGTTTCCAAATCGTCCATACAGGGTCGTTCTCCCAATCTGTAACCATCACGTTGTTGTCATGAGTACAGGCTGCTGTTTCTAGCTTGGCTTCATCACGAATTTTTTCTGTTCTTTAGTGTAAGCCGTGTTACCTATAGTCTAAGGCGAACGTTAAAATGAATTTATTTATACACTTTTAACAAGCTGATGATTAACTTCTACACAGACCACAATTAGTTACGTATTTTGATATTCGCAATCCCTTATTACCAATTACTCATGAGGAGTAGTCGTCTGGTAATCTTTAGCCCTCAAATATGCAAAAAATGAGGTTTCAAGCAATTATTCTAATCTTTGTTCTATGGCAATCTTCTGAAAGTCCCCGAGAGTTTAAAGTTCTATTACATCCGGTCACCTCAGACAAAGTGAACTGATGATTCCTTCTTCTCATACGAGATTTGTCATAATGCAAACAAGTTGCCCAACTGCCGTGTCTGTGCTCTTTGGTGTTCTCTGTGTTATAGGGGGTAATTCTCGTACATTTACACTTCGCGAACCATACTTCTTATTCGCTGGTTATTTGGTTGTGCCAATTTTCGAACTAACAAGTTTTATAGCGATTTTAGGCACATATTTAAAATGTTTAACGAAACGGTTGTGATTGGTTTATTGAGCAATCAAGTTAACACAAGTGAACAAATTTTGGTGGTTGATTCTGCTCACATTTTTGAATCCGACATCGTCGGCGTTGCCTACATCGCCTTATCATTATCTCTGCTCTCAATTTACGTGTCCTTCAACGCGGTGAGTGAAATATATTATACATGTATGGGCGGAAGTGGTGTAGTGGCAAGTGGCACGCTTACCACGCGAGCGGTCCGGGGATCAAATCCTGGGTCGTGAGTCGCCCGGGCCAACCAAGCCTTCCATCCCTCCGGGGTCGGTTAATTGGTACCAGACTTGTCTGGGAGGATAAAAACACTGACTTGTACATCGGCTGGCCCCCGCAAGTCATTGTATAGGCCACATCGCATTCAAACGCCACTACGAATGTACAAATGGAAGTAGAATGCGTGCCGCATCCCAAAAAGGGATTGATCAACGGCAAATGCTTTATCCTTTATCCTTTATGTATTGGGTAGTGATGTACAGAGAGGTCCAAAAAAAGAGTCACTTTGCCCATGGCGCACATCATCAAATTTTTCTTCGCACAGGATGCCGTTGTTAATGAATGTTTTACGGCAGAATATTCCTTAGGTGTCCCCCATAAGCAGAAGCAGCCCTCCTTCACTGCCCTCACGTCTTCAGAATATGACGTCATCTGCCGTCGCCGTCAAGCTCAACGAGGCTTACCGCTCCGGCCTGAAGCTGCAACATAATTTCTTCAATCGGTCGGTGCTAAGCGGTGAATAGCTTCCTCAGAGACACTAGCTGTGACTCGCTGAAGACGAGCGTTTCAGGAGTTCTCGTAATGGTCTATGGATACCTCGACGGACCATCGTTTGATGCTGGTACGTGGAGATCATGTGTCCGTGGAAAATTTACTGATAGTCGTCAGGTAGAAGGCTTGTCTGTAAACTTTTATTTGAATGTCTCCTTTAAATATGCATATCGGGACTCATTTATTAATGCGTGGTTTCGAGCTGTTGTGATTAATTGCGTTATTGAGTGGAAGGGAATGACCTTTTTTGCGGGCCACCTGATGATTCCTACATGTAATTGGTCTATCAGGATAAGAGGGGGCAATCGCGGTGCACTGTCTGCTCTGAAGCCAATTTGGCTCAAGGAGTCCTTTAAGTTACGAGCTGCTATCAGCTTTTTTCCTATGTTATTTCTTCAGGTGTTTTGTGTAATGTATGTATTCTTGTACTAGATGACATTAACGTCTACGAAAAGTAATATTCACCTAGTCAGCAGGTCAGGACTAAGCCTAGGAGGGGGAGGAAGTCCCCCCGGGAAAACCAAGATTGCTCACGGACCCGGGGGCTCCTTCCCTTCTAAGGCTTAGTCCTGAACGTCTACAATAAAATAATGTGCTTTCCATGGTTTGAAATGCTCTAGATCGCTATGCCCCCCTTACTGGATAAAGCCCTATATATTAGTGTGATTCTGAATTCATTTAGTAAGTTCATAGTTCTAAACATTTAAAAGGTTCTATTCACATCCAGGGGCGCAAACACCGTAAAATAGTTGGCTCACATACATTCGTGTTGGAGTGCATCAAGAACAGCAGTTCTTTTGGCATTCTCAATTATTTATTTAGGCAAACTAATGCAAAATAAATCACCTGGAGTACTTGGAACTGGGAGCTTTTCTTCCGGACGGCTGTAGAGGGTGCGCTTGGTAGGAATAGAACCAGCAGCAGTCGCTTCCCAATCAATTGGTCCTACCTACATATTACACTATTATTTCTTCTCAAAGAAAGTGGCTTCGGCGGTTGAAAACATTTATCTCAAGAAAGCGCTTCCTTTTAGCAATTTAATTTTCGATCTCTACGAGGAGAATAGGTCGAGGGTTCTGAATATACATAGCGCTGCTCTAGGGATCAACAGATTACTATCAGCTAGGAAAGGTCCACAAGTTAAGCTGTGATAAGATACCACGCCATTTCCTTTCCTATAACATCAATGTTTTTTTTACAATAACGCTTACTGGTGTAGAAGCCAGGAATACCGCTTGATGTAAAATCGTTGCAACATTTTTTGGCCATTATTTGCCGTGTTTGCCACGAAGACATGCCTCAGGATTAGCCCGACTAGTAGGCAGGATACCGCGAGGGGGTTGGTGGGTCCGTACCTACATAGATCACTCCAGCTTCGTCGCAAAAATTGCGCGATTAGGGCGCTAATCCTTACGGGCCTGCAACCATCGACCCCCGTTGCAACGCTTCCCACCCACCGCGATTGATGTAGAGATCAGCGTGCTCTCTCGCGTTTTGTCTTCTTTGATCGCCCTGTCTCGCCGTCGTCACATCCGACCTCACTAAAGGTAAGGCCTTAATTTTGGCCTTTTCCGATGATTTCTCTTGCTTTCTTTCTCAAAAAATTTCATCCTCGAGCTTGCCTAACATAAGGACTTCGTTCAGTATAGGTTGTTTATCGGATACCTATTTTCCATCGGCTCGAATACTCATGACGGATGCCTTTCTTACACGTGATTTGCGTGATCCGTTAACATGCTTCGCTTCCCTTTAATGGAAATGATAAAAACAAATTTTGCCGCATCCTTTGTTGAAATCTGTTTAGTGCATTCTTCAATATACAACCGATGCGCTTCAGTTGCTTTATCCCATACCGTAAGAAACATAACATAAACAAAGAAATGAGAACAAGATACGTTTTGCCAATACCTTTTCTACTTCCTGCATATATTTTTTCCTGAAAATGTATACTTCAATAATTTAAAAAGCGCCAGTACCTGAGCTAATTCAACATTATCCTTGTTCGGATAAGTATAATATGTAAGAATTGGCTAGTGATATGGTTACCGTATAATTGATATAGGTCGTCGACTTAGACTTTAATATCGAAGATGTGTCGATCCCCGAACTTCCTTGACATCCATGTCGAGCCAATCGAACTTTATTCAGTTCCCTCAGCCAAATGAAAGAAGAAGGGCTGCGTAACGTTGGCCAGGATTTTGGATCTAGAAGACGCCGTTGATGAGCTTTGTGAGAAGGGAGGCTCGACTTTCTTCTGCACATTAACGGCTAACCTACACCTAAGGCGAGAGGCAAATTTTTCACGGACGACAACGTCACTTTCATAGCTTTTAAATAAGCTGAAGTTGATAGCGTATAAGTATCTAAATAATAGCAAAAACCAAGCCTCCCTTCTGAAGCTCATCCCCACGGCGTATTTCTTATATTCGAAATCCTGAGCCGATTATGAAAGTCCCTCTTCGTCTAATACATTTGACTGAAAGGAATCTAAAAAGCCGGCTTCCATAGAAGAATTCGGACACCATACATAGTCGAACACTTTCGGTTTCATCCAGCACTGATTCAAGTGATTTTTGTAATCCTATAAACTTATTCTGATATTGCAGCTGAGATACGCCGGAAGCTTCTGGACAAATGCCTACAACATATGGAATATAGTTAGAAAAATACTGTCCCTCTATCTGTACACCGAACGATAAGTTTATATACAAACTACTTACTAGGGTTGTGATTATCTATTACTTAATCTAACTACAATCAGATGGTTAAATAATATGTGCTTACAAATCAGGCTAAGTAGAAATACCAACATACAAATGTTGAAGAGCTGAAGTATACGTATTGGGCTGTCCCGGAAAGTTTCCGCCGATTTCGACACAGAATTCAAATGCGCATATCTCGGTTCAAACGTAAAGCTTTTGATCGAAATAAAAGCTGTTATATCCACACGCTTCTCTTCTAGACAGGTGTTGAAACATTACAGTTGTTGGAAGCGCTGGAATTCTGTAAGCGATAAATCCGGCGAAGGCCATTTCAGCATCATGCTGAACTTCGAAGCATTTCTATTCAAAGCTATGTATCTACATAGACGGTAGGAAAAAGTGGCAGTGGCTGTGCAAGAGGTTTGATGAGTAAAATGTTAGTCACGCAGTTCAGTGCCATCTAAATAGTTCAATTTCTCCAGGGTTAGCGCTGCAACGTGGGTCCAAGGCACATCGCGAGAAGGAGCGTCTCCTCTGTGATAATTCTCACTGGGCGCATTCATTGAAATTTCGAACCTTGTTAAGAGTAGAGTCCTCTGCAACATTTCAGTCCGGGCTTGAAGAGCCGCTCCTACCACAATCCTCGTGAAAGTCTTCACAACTTTACCCTCGTGCACTTCCACTTTTTAGAAAACCTTCGATTGAAGCTTTCAGAGGATGCTCGTCGGTTATGACCACGAATCTTTCCTGTGTTGCACGTTACAATTCAATCAAGAAAAGGGTCGTTTTCATTGAGCAGAAGAGGGTAGAAGGAGAGCGGATGAGTGTTGGAAACTGGGACTCTCAGCGCTGGACGCTTGCCGAGTTTTCCAAAATTTTCGGCCTTCTGCGTTTCTAATTTACTATTAGGCTCCTCTACAGTTCTGTGCAGATTTAATTTGGTTCAAATCCTCAACTAAATTTACTCATGTCGGATATCTAACCTCTATCCTCTTCATCTTCAAGGTTCTCGCGATTTCTGATGAAGCTATCTAAACCATTGCTGCACAGCGGTTATTTTGTGTATCCTCGACCACACACGCCTCGCGCTTCCCCTTGGCTATTTCTGGTTGAAATAATAAACTGATGCGGAATCGCCTTCTGAACAGATGGTTTTCAAGGCTTCAGAAAATCGACAACAACTATTCTTGAGCAAAACTGAGACTACCTTCAGATAGGGCGATAAACTCACTACAAAGTGCTGCATAAATTTACAGCAAATTACAAAAAATTAGTTGAGAACTGAGCC
>MU869392.1:23839-45090 GCA_036418205.1 Ostertagia ostertagi | reverse complement strand
ATGAACTTAGCAATAATAAAAGACTTAAAAAAGGGAGAAGCAAGGATCTTCCTTTGATATTATGAAGGCAGAAGTTACTCCTTCCTTCATTCATAAACAGAGGTCTGATAAGTTTCCCCACCAACAAGCGGATACAGGGAAATTCTGCTGGAAAGCTCTCACTTGTACGGAAGAGCTAGGGTTTTTTCAACACAAACGATTTTTATAGGAGGAAAAAGGGTGCCTTAGAAATTTTGAAACGATTAAGAGTTCGCTAGTTCGTATAGGATTGCCCAACTTATAAAAAACCGAAAAATGTTATATAAATTATTTTAGGTTTGAGAAAAGCGGTAGGGCAGAAGATTAGCCTAAAAAGCTTATAAATCTAGTAATCATTCAAAAAGCTTTGGGATTCGTGCGGTAAACATTTTGGAGACTTTCTTTTTACATTCTCAGACCAACACGAGAGTTTCGGACATAATTGTCTTAGTATTAGTTCATAGTACTAACTAAGCATCTCACTAAAAAAATATTTCCGAAAAACTAAAACTTTTTTTTACTTTCTAAAGGAGGAATCAAAGAGAATCTTGTGGACTCACCCGAATTTCTGCTTCGTCCATACTTCTAGCCGAGACGGATTCGCTTTCCTCCGGTTGACTTTCGTCTCCTTCGCTAGGACCGCCTCCCACGAAGCGTGACTGATCCGCTTCAAGTGATTGACGAATCAGCTGAGCGACTTCAGACTCGTCCAAATTCGGTTCTCGGCCTGAAACGAGTTGCAAGTTCGCATGCGTGGCGCAATTCAGATATTGGAAACAAGGGTTTTATTATTTCAACCCTTGAGCCTACTTGATAATTCAACCCAACAACTAAAAGTAAATTAGGTAACTGATGACAAGAGTTGCATCGAATAATCGTATAAAAAACACAACTGACCAATAGTGAATAAAACCCGATTTGACGTAGCCCTAAGAGTTTCAGCCGCGTAGAGCTGACTAACTCCGACAAGGCTTTTGCCATCGACTGACACAATCTGATCACAAACTCGTACACGACCATCCCTAGAACACAAAGAATGAGTTTCAAGAATCTTGAAACCTACTTGATTCAGTTTCAGTGCTTAAAATTCGCAGGATCAAAACAAGTACCGGCAGTTAAGAAAAAGAATCACCTGTGTACTGCTCCGCCAGGTGTGATATTTTTCACAAAGATGCCCAACTTTTCCAAGCCTGAATCAGCCCCTACGCCCATACCTAAATTTATAGATAAATAAGCTTGACAGGTACGAAGTGAAATATAACTGAATTTCGAATAATTGGTTTCAATGAACCCGCAAGCCCAAAATATACGAATACCATTCGAAAAAGGTTGAAAATTTTAGTTTAGCTGTATAATCTAAACAGCCTATGCCAAATCTCCCTACCAGGAATGATGGCTCCCAGTGTCGAAAGGGGACTTAGGGATCCGACAAGTTTCCATCAGATGACTCACGTGAACGATAAAAACCCCCCATGGCTTTGGTGTAACCAAAACTGCTAAGCCTTGGACGATAAAGGGAACCCATGGGCAGGAGTTGGCTAAGGTAGCGATCAAGTCCAAAGGTTCCTGCTTGAGGCAGAGAATACACTAAAGATTCTTATCACACAAAAACGGTCCTTATTAGTTTGAGAGACACCTGACGCCACGGGCGCGCATTGTTCACGTGTGTTTCGCGCAAAACGGGTCCGTGATCCAGCGGGAATTCAACAGCTCGGGAGGGTGGAGCAGTCAACCCTACGTTCTAAAAGTACAACGGGTGGTCGACCGGTTGAGTTTGTAGGAGGCGGCGGTTCGGTACCACTTAGTGCCTCGAATCACGGGATTGAGGAAATTAAAATTTCCGCGGTGTAAAGCTGTGCGAGTGAGGCGCGTAAGATAAAATTGTCCGTTTAAGCCGCGCATTATACCTCCCCTAGAAGAAACAGCACATGAATCATAGTAGAATTAGGATCAAAATGGTGAAATCTACGGAATATTTGGTAAATTATGCCGTTAATCAGTTTATACCCGTCCGCGAGAGAACATACACTATATACCCTCCCCCCCCCGCTCGACGGCATTTTTGGGAGGAAAAAGTGGGCGGAGTTTTGGTGGGTTCGAGTGATACCAGAATGAAATACTATAGCGAGGAATATGGTGGTCGAGGGTCGAGAAGGGGGTCGTACCAAATCCACCTTTGGGGAGGGGGGTCGTAAAAATTTTTTGAAATGTAGCAACACAGGGTGACCTGGTGGCAGGGAGAGGGAGGATGCGGGAAGGTGCGATCTACATGAATGAGTTGAAAAGCTGAATTCGCGAGTTCACACTATATCGAAGGAGGTTGCAAACATGTCGCCAATCGTGCGACACGCTGTCCCCTCCCAGTCTCACGGCACCTATGAAAATGGTCGAATCTCCTTCTAGAGATTACTAAATTCGAAAACCACAAATTGTTGCTCACCTATAATGCACCCAATTCCCTCGACCTTTCTCAGTCATCACATCAAAGATTTCCATACGCGGGCGAGACGCCTCTCGAGTTTCATATCCGCCACAGCTGCACGCGATCAATTCGTCGTTCTTCGAGCTGTACTCGTCTACCAAATGCGTACAGTACACCTGAAATCCGTGCAGGACTTTAGAAAGATTGCATTACTTCCCATAAAACACACAAGAAAGCCACCAGTTTCCCTTCAAAGACAACAACATGCAATAGTTAGTCAAGAAAAGAGACTTTATGAACTGAAGTTAGGACTAACAGGTATCGGTGCGGTGCTGAAGGAGACCTTTCTGTCACGATCAAGCGGATCCCGTTCAGGGCTCAGTCCTCGTCGCGTTTCCAGCACTCGTGGCGCCATACCGCCATTATCGACCACATTTCGATGGTTGTTCTGACGATGATTATCGTCGTCGATCCCCGCGTCTCGATGCGTTCATCTCGTTCCTCGGCCGTCATCGTCTTCGTCGACGTCGCGACGAGTCTTCACCAACGCGTAAGTTGTGTGCCGCATCGACGACTGGGCATCCGAGTCCAAGACGCCGTTTTCCTCGCGATCGTCACAGAATCTTAAACAAGAAAATTCGGCATAAGTTCAAGAAATTGGGTAGCAATCCGAAAAAAATGATGCCAGTCTCCACAAAAAAAGGAAAATCTGAGCAGGACAAAACATCAAATATTATTCCTAACAAGAATTTTCAAATGATAAGATAGAGTATTCAAAGTAGAAACCCTCCCTTGGGCCATCATAAACATAAACTGCGCTTACATATTTGAGGTGCCTGTCACACGCAAGAGTTAAGTAAGCTCAATCGATGAGGAGGTTCAAGATTTTATCTTCTAATTTTTTCTACTGCCAACTGCGACAGTCTCAGATGCTATGATCTTTCTTGAGACTTTGGAGTAGGCCGGCAAGTATAATCTTCTACACGGGATACCCAAACTCTTTTAAAGAACTGTAAACAGAAGGGACAACTTGAAGAACTACCAAAAAACCTGAAGATACCTAACAAAACCTCCGAGGAGACGGAAGCCTCGAATCTAAGCCTTATCCTAGGAAGCAGTGGCTGACCCTGGATGCAGCCGTTTCCTGGTCAATGGGATGGGGATTCTTCTGGCCAGGTGGATTGGTGTTTTGGCATGGCGCTTGATCGGCAGAACAAGAAAGGTGTGTTCGACACCTTCTTTTCCGTGCTAAGATCAGGGTTTATATCTTTCCAAAGGGTCCTATAAGAGACTTTACTTGAAGTCTGACGCTTTGAATAACACCACCTCCTTAGTAATGCTTAGTTTTTTACCAACCATTTTAGCCGGCCATCATTAAAGTTCCCACCTAAAAACCGATGGGAGAAGAAAAAACTAATCCTAAAAACGATGGCTCTACTCTACGGGAGAAGAAAATGGAGTTTTCTATGCAGCGCGTGGTTATGCTGCAAAAAATGTGGCGGGAGAAAATTCGTGTGTTTCGTTCCTCGATCCAGATGGCCCGATCTGCAGAAACTAAACCGGGACTGCTCCAACAGCAGACAGCGCAGCAACGCTAACCAAGACGTAATTTGGGCTAGGGATGGATACTGATAGCGGGGACCATTATGAGGAAGATCTTCCGAAGGACCGAAATACTGCTCCACGACAATGGGTACAGGACAGTGGCTCCAATACCCTCCTTGCAAGAGCAGGTGTCAGCGATGCGAAAAACACCCAGCTGGTCACTTCAAGGGCACTGAGAAGTTACATGTGACCTTATGGAATGATTAGGCTTTTCACTCTGGTACTAGTACCACACCAATTCTCTTGAGCACCACAATGCTTATTCGTACCATCCCCGCGCGATTCCAGCAATACAGCCTGAATGCCTACATGAGCCGCAAAAGTCTGCCCAAGGTAGCCGATGCCCCATACCGAAGAGAAAGTTGTATTTACCCGATACACATGCCAATTTCCCACTGCTATCCCATGAAGGTCAAATACGTGGCGCACACCAAAGCGATTGGTGAACGCTGGACTCCTCACCGACACAGTCTTTAATGTGGTGATCAGTGAAGAGATTTGGATAAATAAAAAAAACTGGAATATTATACTACATGATCAGAACATTAAAAAAGTACTCCCTCAGGGAGTACGGTCACGTTAGCGGTTTTTCAGAAATTTTGCGATCCACTCTTAGGGAGGTCTCGATATGACCCCCACCACCACCATTAGTCTTGAAAGGCTCCCTCAATACGACCCCTCTTTCCCTCCTCCGACTACCACTCTGACCATCATGACTGTTTCTATAGCATTTGATTCAGTGACCAGCCGATACTGCCCAACTCCGCTCCCTTTTACTTTTTTTTTACTTTTTCCTCCAAAACGACCGTCGAACAGGGGTAGGGGGACGTAAATTGGTATATGAAGCGGACAAATCCACCCATTTGGCCAAAATGGGACTCCCTCCGACATCACAAATGCGACCCCCTTGTTCGAAGTGCGAACTGACGGTTAGCCGTGCCCTGTGGCTAGTTACCTAAACCACTTGAAATCTCCGAATCCCTTACGACATACTTCTATATGGAAACCAGAAAAAATTACCATATCCCGAGGCAATTCTAAAAAGACCCATAAAAGCCCAAAGAGCACGACGAACGTGGCGCGGAGTACCACCACTTCGATTTTTTAACTCGATTTTCTGGCGCCGCGGCTCAAGGGTCACAAAACGAACTCGAGTGCATAGCGAACGTAAGCCAAAGAAAAAATACAACAGCTATACAACATAGGGGTTACTGGTTAGATTAATTGAAAAATAAGATGAAAAATTAGAGAAATAAACAAGCACATGCACAGCAATAAGATGAAAAATTAGAGAAATAAACAAGCACATGCAGCAGCAGAGAGAGCAGTACCGACCGTCTTCTGTAATAGGACGGATCACGCCAGTACGGCTCGTAGTTGGCCCGTTGATGACGACGAGATGCGGCGGCAGCACCAGAGGCCGCGTCGTAATTCGACGCAGGCGGCGGCTCAAACGTGGACCGTAACTGGTCGTATGTGGCCACGGAACCGTTCGAGTGAGGATGATGAGCTGCCGAATGACTCACTGGCGATGGTGGCATGTTCCTCGTGAATCTAAAATGTGACACGCCATGCTATAGCTAACTCATGGAAGAGTTAAGGTGGTTAACGAAAGGAATAGAGCGATAGAAAATGAAAAAAAATGAATTGAAGCAACATGCACAAAAGCGCTCTTATGGAGCAAGCCTCTTCGATCCCGATCAAGATCTCGGTTCCCTAGGAATAGCCAGATCCAGCTCCCAAACGCGGAGCCCTTTCTGCTGTAATATTGCCTGAAAGTTCTTCCAAACGAAACCTTTACCAATTTTTCTAACCACTTCACAAAGATTATAAAAAAATTCTGAAAAAAGGCAAAACTTGCGTTTCCATCACTTTTATAAGAGGATGTCTCACATCTTTCCTTGACTTTTTGATTCTTCAAGTTTTATCTAATTTCAACATAGTATTTATTTATTATTATTTGCTAGGTGGTGCTGGGTGTACAGTCACAGCAACTGGCAAGTACTGGCTAGAATTCCTACTCTAATAAGGCTCTCACAGGCTTTTGCTTGCAGCGTTAGCGAGGATATCGTCTGTTGATGAGCTTGCCTAAGTAAAAGGGTTACGCAGGATAAGGAGGTGGAGAGGAAAAGTGAGAGTAAACAGGCGTAACCTCTCCACAATCACTGCAATAGCATTTAGAGAGGAGCAGATGACTGAAGAGAGAGCGTAGGGCTGACCGAGACAAAAAATGATGAAAGAGAACGAAAAAGCCGATCGAAACGAGAAAAAAAGGATAAAAGGAAGACGAGATGGCGTGGGAAAAGAAAATTTTGCAGAAACGATCTGTCACCACCCCCTCAGCTCCTTCTGACAGGGTCATTCGTCTACTGAAAGGTCCTCGAATGGATGAGGTCGCACTTGATCCTCCACTGGTGAGCGGTCGTTTCGCATTTTTCGCATTCACCAGTCCACAAAAAATAGAAAATACATAAAGCTTAGAATATTTGTTTTCACAATGAACATTGAGGAAAAATATTCAGACATACAGTAGCGGTCAAAAGTGTTCGCCGAAACGATTTTTAGTGCATTATTTTTTCTCGTTGAGCAACGCCCTCCAAAGATTGATATACTATGTTTTCTAGTGTTTTTATATCCTCAAGTCTTAAAGAATCAGGATATTAAAGAAAAAATTTTCGAGGCCACCATTTTTTTTCTGGCAAAAAAGAGAAGCACGGAAAACCGTTCCGGCGAACACTTTTGACCGCTACTGTAACTCATTTGGTATGCAAAAGTGGGTAAAAAAGAAATTCCAGCGTGCTGAGCAGACTGGCTCGAAAGGCAAGTATTTGGGGGACGAGAAAACAAGGAAGGGTAAACAGAGCAATCACAAGTTTGCTGAGTTATGCGCGAAACTGGACAGCCCAGCTCGGCCATGAATATGAACGGAATTAATCTTTTCTGACATTCACTATAGTACTACTAACCTAACTGGTTACACAATTGCCGTCGGGGATAACGTCATCTGAATCGAAGTAAAGTTGCCATGTCATCGAAAATTGAGAGCAAAAAGTTGTCAAAAATAATATGAAAATGCCAAATGGCAAAAACATGTAAATGTGAGGTCTTAAAAAACGACGGAAGGAAGGAAGAAAACGCAGTCTGTAATCACACAAATTTATGGAGACAATGTTATTTTTTCAAAGTTGCGATAAAAAATCAAATTCCTTATCGAAACCTGACGCGTTTGCAGGCTAAAATACGTCGAACTCTTTCTTGCGAATGTCAGGAAAATATTATACAAAACCGCAAAATTCCTAACGAAAATCTTTTCTGCACTTCGACAGCTTTGTGGTTTTATGAGAAAAACCGACAATTAAGCACCGTTGATAAGAAGAGGTTCTGCAGAGCAAAAATGATGCCAAAAAAGCTAGAAAAAAGTATCACAAACGACTGTTCAAAGAATTAAATACAATTGACTTTGAACAGTTTTCAGTTTTTTCGCGAAATATTTATGAAAAATCGACTTCAAGTAAAAGAGGGAGAGGGAAGGAAGGGGAACGACGAAAAGGACGAAAATGGTGCTGCACAGAATTTGTACTCCCCCCCCTTTATTATTTAGAAAGGAGACTACTGAATACGTAATGAGCGAACAGCTGTCTAAAGAAGAGCTAGCGCTCGAAAAAAAATCACTTCAGGGCAGAGAGCCCTAATTTCAGCTGTTCCTAACGATGAGATTGGCACCGCATAGAGGAAGGAAGGGGCTAGAGCAAATACCGGAACATTCTGGACAGGAACAGGTTCTATCGGAGGGCCGAAAACGGAGTCAGTCAGGGAGCGTCACTTGGAAGGATTCGAACGGGCTCTTTTATGTGCGGAAGTGAGGCAGTGCTTCGACTCAACTTGCTTATGGTCAGCACCAGGGTCAGCCGTGATGTTCGCACATTTTTAGAAATTTCGCGACCATCTCCGTTAGGTGGTCTCGATGCGACCTTCCTATAATCCACGTGAAAACTCAGGGGCCCCCAATACAACTCTTGACTTAGCATACCGCCTACCACGACCGCACCTTCAGCCATCATGGCTGCTTTAATATAGTATTTCGTTTGAGACCATGTCGACACAGCCCTCGCCGCCCCACTTTGCTACAAAAGGCCGTCGAGCGGGAGAGGTGAACACGGCTGTCTTAAACCAAACTAAATCGCTCGCCCTCGTCTCAACATCGACTACCCAAGTTAACTGCCGGTAAATGCCGAGCCTTTTCCCGAAAGAATCAACCACATATGCGACCCCCTCGTTCGAATAGTGCGAATACACGGTTGGCCCTGGTCAGCACTGTCACCATGGGCGAAATTCGAGAATCGGAACGCAAATACTGGATTTTACCATGCGTCAGTTTTAGATTAGTTACTTTTAAGGTTTCGTAAAGCAACTAATTTCGAGAGTGTAGCGACCCTCATTATTTCTACCCAATCATTCTCGTTTGCACGGGGAACCAAATTCTGATGAATAATTCAGGACCGTTTCGAATTTCACGATCTAACAGAGGTTGCGGTTCAAGGAAAACGTTTCATAAATCTATTACTATTCCAAACGGCGATCACTACTAGTATCCACTCAACGTTATAGAACAACGCTGTCCACTTATTTTCCCGGGATAACTGGGGGAAATCAAGCGAATAAAAGTGGAGGCGGCCAGCGGTTAGAATGGTAACGAGGCCTGATATGCACACCCGATCGCAGAGCGGCTTGTAAATTAATTTTCCGGCGACCATTTTCAATGAACTTAACGAGTTTAGGACGGGGGAAAGCATGTGCATTATAATGCTCCTATTCGTCTCAACCATCCGAATTATTCGAGAAAAAATTGCGATAGCAGCTTCTATACAACTTTCTCCAAAAGCTAGAAACCATTTTTAAAATGTTCGAACCATTGAAAAGCAAGGGGCATTCTTGGACCTACTTAATCATGGCTAGTTCTCTTAACATTATCACATATGCAAAGTGGCAACACTATCTAAGATATGGAAGGCATCTCTAGACTAGCCTTAGGAGGGGGCAGGTATCGAAGAAAACTCCGGTAAATATCTTAGTGACGTGTTGATCAAAGCACCTCACTTGGAGGCCCGTATTTTTGGATGCTCTGGCAGATTGCTGAAGAATATGTGAAGTGATATTCTGTTGTGAATAAAATGAAATCAAAGCGAGCCATCGAAAGTGAGCCTCAAGCAATCGTGCCATGACCTGGACAGTTTGGCCTGGGGCGTTGACTTTTGAAATTTTTCCACCCCGAACTCTTTATGAAGAAGAGCACATAACAAGTCAAGAAATGCACCAGAAGAAAAGAAGTACCAGCGGAACACTCTTCAGAACCCTTAAACAGAGCAAAAACCATCGAATGACTAGCAAAAACATAGCCTAGCGGCACGAATTACAACGAACAGACACATCAACGCCCGTAGCGGTTGGCCATGTTGACCGCTGGCATGGCTATATTTGCTGGTGGGAATGCCATACGCCATGATAAGATTAAGCTGAGTAACGTTCGGTTGGAACAACGAATAGGGAGGGATGCAGAGTCAAGGGAATGCACGAATCTAACCTAAACCTAGAGCATTTCCCGAACTAACTCAATACAATATTACTATTACCCAGATATCAGATGGGAGGGAAGCTATCGCAAAGTCGGACATTCTCAAGGCGGAGACTAGGAGAGGGCAAAAACTCCGGCAAAATGACAATTGCACATGCACCCTGGAGTCTCACCTTCACCACCTAAGACCTACTCCCAGACCATAGTTTGGGAAAAGCATTGAGTTTTTCTTTATTGAGCTTCCCAGTTTCATCCTTTGGATTTTTCGAAATCTTTAAGGCTTTTGTCCTATTTGTTGGGTAGGATTCTTAAAAGTCACATGGTTTCAAGGCAGGCCGGCAAACGAGTGAACCTATGCGCGGTTCAATGCTTAGGATGTACAATGTCCACACGACCGGCCCTGTATCTTGCGATAGCAGTTTAATCAGCCTAACGATATCAATTATAATGGTATGGCATCACTAATATGCATTGCTATTACACATACATTAGCAAAATGACATCAGAGTGGATTCTGGCTTTTTTTCGGCGAGCATGAGTGATTCAGCGGGAGCAACCTCAAATGTCTCATGTTTCCTGCAAGGTACATCAGCATAATTTTCACCCACTTGTGACAGTCTGACGCGCATGCACGTCAGCATGTTATCAATGTGGTAAATTATGCTATTGTAACTACTTATTATAGCATAATGAGTGCATGAGTGTGAGCGGAACACCAACCTGAAGTTGCGGTGCCGATTCAATGCGAGCATGAGTGTCAGTATGGTTGGGTGATCGACTGGTATGTTGAGGTAGGTTATGGCTGAGTATGAACCTGGCATCGAGGGGCAGCCGTGAGCGTGCAAGCGTGGAAATCGACTACAATAAATTGATCAAAACAGCAGTTTGGAGTAAGCATCTTTCTTGCGCACGCGTAAGCCCGACAATTATTATAAATCAGAATGTGAAGGATGCAGGTTCCACAAGGGCATGTTAATCGCAAACTAGCCAATAAAAACTCTAAAAACATTAGCTGAAACAAATGTACTGAAGTTTCCTCTCGTTAGAGGAGATTATGAGACTAAAGACGGATAAAGACGCGCTCGAAGCATTAGTTATGGTCCCGGAATTACCCAGGATTCTCTAGTAAATCACTCCTACATGATATGACCGCACAAGAACGGGAATTGATAGTACATTACAGTCGGCAATCCGATTGTTTTCTTGCCATTGAAAAAACAAACTCTTCGATTCCAGTTCGAATTTTCGAGCATTAGTGGGGTGAGTTATCCAAATATTACATGAAAACCAAGTCTTTCATGTATCGAAGCATGCGAGCAAAAAGCACAACAGATAGGCCGTAACGTAGGGGGTACACCCTATAGGATGACATTCCTTGTAAGGAAATCCGAAAAAAACGTGAAGTGACAATACAGAAACACTCACTTGCAGGTGATCTTGCTGCTGTTCCCGGGCCGAGCCGCGATTCAGGAGTTCCAGATCTGACGCCAGTTCGGAAAAGTTTCGAGCCACCTGGAATACGACAGCCATGAACGTCATGTTTTTGATGAATGCCACCTGGAAAACACTACGGAACCACACAAGGACAGGGTGAGGGAGGAAAAAATCGACTAGAACAGCGACTGCTATGGACGAAAGGCTGAGAGGCGTGTTGAGCGTGGAATTTCAAATCGACTGACTAGTTTGTCAGTCAGTACGGCGGTCGCTCAGCGGTCATATCAGGGAACTACGATGGAAAGTGACGGCAGAGCCTTGGTAATTTTGTGGATGTACGCAAAAAAACCACCAAAAACGCGGAATGTTAGAGAACTTCGCGACTAAAAACGCGGACATGACATGTCTGAAATCAGCTGAGAGTAAATAGATTGCGTTTCGGCTCAGACTTATCTGATTACGCCCGGACCACTGTGAGAAATCTCGATACTGCTGGGAACACGCCCGCGCCAAAGCTGTGCCTCGAGGCGAGAAAAATGGGAGGAGAGCTATTCTTAGCTAATGGCTCATTCTTTGATCTTACGACTTGCCGAAAAACAACTTTCTTGCATATATTTTGTGGCCTATCAAAAACTTAAGGACCAAGGAGCCTGACAAATTAGACGCTTACGTCCAAGGTCAGCCAAAGACAAGTCACTTAACGGCAGGTTCAACAACAGATTCGCTGCAGAATGAAATATGTGTTCGTAATTTTCTGGCCGGAAACAGAAAAGGCGGCACAGAGCAGCAGACCGCACCCGGTTTTCAAGGTTATTTTCACATTTCCATGCAAATCTCAAATTTTACGAATTTCATTTGAATTTTCATGAACTCTTATAATTTTCGGCGTCAAGAAATCGAATAATTAGCTAAGCGATTAAAGGCAGAATTTACGATGAAAAGTTAGCTCATTGGAAATAAGGGTAGAGGTGGTCAGTGGAGCAGGGATGAAGAAGAAACCATTTGAAACGGCCTGAAACCCGAGAAATGGGACCCTTCCTTGCCCGTTAATTTCCGCATTGATGCGACTCTCATCATGCGCCCTCTTCAACACTACGCGCTACTTTCTGCTATCTAATCCTCGCCCTGTATGTAGACTGCAGCGAGTGATTTTAGATAGTGTCTGGGGTCCCCTGCAACCGCGGACAAGAGTAAGCCATGATAGAATCGACGAGGGTCCAACCTTTCGACTGTCATTGCACGTTGTCAGCACCTCAGGCTATCATTGACTTTCGTTCTTATCGGTTAATTTCTCCGTTAAAGTAAAAATGGTTTCCATAAGCGCGTATTTTATTACAAAGCCCACCTGAGTTTGCAGTAATAACCCAGTGAACTTCAGTTTCTTTGTCGGCTTTCCAAGAACTGTTAGCGAAACTAACCATAGCATTGTTACCCCATATATATTGCCCTGTTGTTTGGCTAAACAACCAATTTTGGGAAACGCTTAATATTCTAATCGGACACACCTAGAAGTAATGCATGAATTGGCGACCGGCGAAGAGTTCTCGATATATACAGCAGATTGGAAGTTGTCGAGTAAGGGCGTACTGAGTAAAACTGGTAGCGCATTATTAGAGTCCCTGCAGGTGGGGGTGTGCGGAGGGGCCTTAACTAGGGAGGGAGTGGGGTCTTATAAGCCTCCGGAAAGACGTTCAACCAAATTACTCAGCTTGAATTAAACACTTGCTGCAAGTAATATTCGGGACTGTTTTACATTTCGAAGTTTTCAAATGCTTCATACAAAAGTTTTTGCTTTGGAACGAAGCTTTTCTTGTTTTGCAAATCCATTTATCACTTTCTCCAATTTGTTTTTATTGAGATAGTTTTAGTAAAGCTGAACAACACTCGGCGTCCAATATGAGCTCTCAGCTCATAATAACAAATCCATCGGCTGTCTCACGAAACCCATAACAGAGCTTTATTTTGATGGAGTGGAACAAAACGTTCAGTCGTGGCATTCTCAGAGTGAGGGTGGCATTCGAAAATTTTTTAATGCGAGAGGAAATGGTGAACAATAGGCCACAATATTTTTTCTTTCCTCTACTGGGCTCTCTTTTCAAACGTTTATACTCTCATTTCACAAGAATGCTGGGTTGTGAACGAAACTTTCGCCCCAGACGGGATTCGAACCCGCACCTCTCGCTTTCCGGGACAAGTGCGCTACCAGTTACGCTACCGGGGCACCATTTCATTCCAACTCAGCTTTTCATGGTATACGTCACCATAGCTTGTCAGCTCACACGTAAACGTGTTGAGCCGGTTAGCCGATATCGGCAATGACCGCGAGGCTGAAGCTTTAGTTGGAATGAAAATGGTGCTCCGGTAGCGTTACTGGTGTAGCGCACGCAGTTATCCGGAAAACGAGGGGTGCGGGTTCGAATCCCGTCTGGGGGGAAAGTTTTGTTCACAACCCAGCATTCTTGTGAAACATTCGCAAGGCGAACTGTTCGGCCAAAAACAGCAGCTAACAAACCAAAAACAAGTCAAAATATACTTCATTATTCCGTAAACATTTCTCGAAAATGCCCTCCCAAAACTGAGGAAAGGGACTCTTGAAGAAAACGGATTACTTTGTTGGAGTACAGCTTAAATTGCACAGAGCAGGGATAAATGGACAGCTCCTATGTTGCCAAATTCATCTAATCAACGAGGGATTCATACCTTTATATAAATAAATCGGCGCGAATGTTCGCCGAAAGGGAGACGTTGTGCGAACTGAATTGATGAAGACGGGAGTGAAGCTGGGTAAAATAAAAACTGCTTACATATTCCCCTCTCTAGACCCCTGAGGCTCGGTCTTGGAGGGGGAAGGGACTGAGGGAGGGGCAAGCGTTGGTTATATGAGCTGTCCGCACAACTACCCACTCCCTACCCTTCGCCGAAAAATCTAGTAGGGTATCAGACTTTTGCCCAAAACCCTAGTTTCTAGCAGATGAGCTCGCATTAAAGCCAAAAATTACATGACCACTAGTGAAATTCATTTTTTTTTTCTTGATGAATTCATTCTTCTAAGTGAATAGGGAAAAGCCGAAATTATTTTTTGATGCCTTCTGAAATGTCAAGAGCTGACGAGAGCACACGTAATACGAATTCCCAATTAAATGAGCGAAAATGAGGAAGTGATTTGCTACTCAGGGAACAAGTCCATCAGAACGCTTGACAGCGCTCGTCTATCACTCGCGGCGCCAGCCATCCTTTCGATCAACGAGCATTACGCGCAAAAAGCGGAAGCAGCACATGATAAGAAGAAGATTCGGAGGATATCTCAAGTAACAAGAAACAAAAACAGAATAAAAATT
The DNA here is from genome assembly GCA_036418205.1 of Ostertagia ostertagi. NCBI lineage: Eukaryota > Metazoa > Nematoda > Chromadorea > Rhabditida > Trichostrongylidae > Ostertagia > Ostertagia ostertagi. The sequence continues at coordinate 30,701 of MU869392.1, read as the reverse complement.
AAGTTGACGGGAAAAATTGGATTGATAGGACATGGTACGGTGGGCTTCGGTGGAAGTGGTGGTGGTGGTGGCAGTTGTTGTTGACGGGACGGCCGAGGGGAATAGAAGGATGGCACCTGAAAAGGAATTTTAAGCCCACTCTGCAACTACTATTGCTTGGAAGATAAAGTACTGATTTCAATAAATATTCCATTTTTTCTAGTCCCGTTCGGCTTTGATTCTATAATGTCAAACATTGCATTATGTAGAACATATGATTCTCAGAACGCGTATGGACTTTTTTGTGAGCCTGAAGAAGGGGCTCAAGGTCGGAAATATCGTCACATAAAGTTTCTGAAAGAATTTCACCTAATGAACAAAAAGAATCCAATAAGGAAGGATAGATTTCAATCAATCTCTTTTTGAGATGCGCCACGCATTCTAAATACTCCATTTCATAATGCTCCATTCAGCTCCATGGCGGCATTACTGAATGAGAGTTGGCCTCGATGACGACTTGTGGGGCCATTTGATGTACAAGTCAGTATTTTTGTTCTCCCAGATGAGTCTTGGTACCAATTAACCGACCCCGGAGGGATGGAAGGTTTGGTTGGCCTGATGCAGGATTAGAGTCTCGGACTGACCGCGCAGTCAGCAGCGCCACTTGCCACTACATTACCTCCACCGATAATAATAATATTTTCATTAAAGCTAGTATTGCCTCATTTCCGGGACCACTTTTAATTGAGTTGATCAAAACTATGATGGAGCCCCCGACGAATTATTTGAAGGAGTTAGAGGCATTCATGAAACTGCAAGGGATTGAGAACTCTCTAAGCCAAGGAGAAGCGGCTGAGGTATTTCCTAGAATGCTAACGTGAAGTATACTTGATCGAGTCAAAAAATTTAATTGCCACTTTGTTTACTTATTTATTGATTTATTCAAGGCGTACATATGTAGGGGAGATATTGCAAAACATCAGCTTGATCAAATCAACCACAAACAGACAGGATGCAAAGGTAAAACCAGAAAGGAGGTAAAAATTTGCAACTACTGTTTTGTAGTTCATCACATTAAACCAAAATATGACTTACTAAGAATGTTATATTTTGATACACTAGACGAAATATCTAGAAAATTAAGCAGTTCGTTCAATGGGAAGTCATTCTGGGTAAACAGTATGGAAAATCATGTAAAAAGGATTGGGTACACAACAAACATGGCTATGGAACCCCCTCTAACACAACCCCACAGCAAGAGACACATCCCTCTCCCTTTCTGGACAGGTCTTGTTTGCCCATATATCTTTCTTAACCCATAATCAGAAACCTACTCGACTAGGCATAACACCAGTTCCTTCTGCCCTTCTGCTGGATTCTAACGAAATAGATGGTTCCAATGAAATATGTTCTCCCTGTCAGTTAAGTTAACGACTGACAACATACTATGCCTGATACTCAATTTTGACTCCATTTTCCCGTGAGTATTCCTAGAGAGTTTCTGGATTGTGCTGCGCTATACACACTATAAACAGAGGAATCAACTCAGTGCTCCTCCGACGCTAATGCTCTTTTTATTTACCGAAGCACGCATAACTTTCGCTTTTAAAGGCAAAAGTCGGGCTCAATAAGGGGGTATTATGGCGATTGAAACTGAGTATAGAGATGCGAAGTGGAACGACAGTGGAGAAAAAACTGAGAAAAACCGTCGACAAGGCCGTTAACAAAACCCTCTTTCCCACTAGCAGTGAAGGAGGCTGGCTTGGGAAAGAGGCACGTACAAACAAGTTTTCTGGAGATGTCAGTCGTTCTATCGGTTGATACGGCAATCAACCTAGCTGATTTCACACGTTATGCCAGCCACGCACCACTTCCGGAGGTGGGCGGTCCTGGATTGACCAGGCGGCCCTGGATTGAAACCGAACGCCCCGGGGCCTTAACGGGGTTTTTCAAGGTGGGAAGTTGCTGCAATGTGTGCAGCTACCCACATACAACCTCCAGGCACGGGAATTACTTCTCTAGCGTGCCTGAGCCCGACCTTTGCCTTTAAGCAACAACCCCAGCTCAAATTGGCGGGGTCTTAGCGGTCGATAACGAAAATATGGATGCCGAAACCGAAAATCAAAAAAAGAAGCAAAGCAAACTGCCGATGAAGCCATTAACAAGTATTCCCTCTCTTCCTCCTTGAAATAAGGAAGGGGCGGGGCCGGACGAGTTTCTGAACTTGCTTGCTCCACGGCTCCACTAACCCGCGCGTATTTGAATTAGCCGCTAGCTACGCACTGGCCACGCAGCCAATCACGCGATCTCCACGGCTAGCAAAGTGGGCGTGTCGACCAATAGGCGAAAGGACCGAACTGGCACCTATCCAACTCCTCATGACGGCTTTCCAGGGTCAGTTTTTGCTTCAGCGACACTTCATATGCTCTCGACTAGGACTCACGTATCGTTTCACTCCATTAGTAGCTAAAGTATGGATCCATCTGGGGTTGTTACTTCAAATGATATTTGTTAAACCAACGAGAATTGAAGTGTTAAAAAAAAGATTTCGACCATATTTTTACTCCTCGATAGAAAAGATGCCCGAAAATTGATTTTTAATGATATGTTTTGTTTTCGCTGTCGAGCCTGAAGTGCTACCGGTAGCATTTCTGAGCCATTGATCGTTTTTCACCTCACAGGCAGTATATTACCGTAATCAACACTACTTCCTACCGTTCACGACTACGCTCTGGATAAGAAAATCGGAGATTTTCCGCGGCAATCCGCCAAAAAAAATTCACTAGGAGATCCCACGAAATAATCCCAACTATGTACATAGTACTTGGTCAGAATCTACTACCTCAGATAATTCATGTATACTATAATAAGGAAACCTAGTAACTCGAGTGCTGATTAACCCGAACCACACCCGACAATGAAAACTAGCTGTCTCATTTGTTTATTTCTTTTCTTATTTTGCCATAGTTATTTCATTCTTATTTTTCGATTCCTTCAACACGTTGACAATTAGGCAGTGTTTGAGTTTAATCTCTGGCTGCGGTCTGCGATCATGTGAGACCTTGTAGCCCAAGCTTTCGCAGAAGTTATCGAGTCCTATAACCCAACTTCGGCCTTCCTCTCACCACCATTGTGCTTGCTTGCCAGCAAACATTCTATCCGTGTTGAAAATTTGACGATGGTTTCGGCTATCGCGGTAAGTTACTGAACAGTAGCTAAGGAACAGATAAGTATTTTATATACAATGTTCAGGCTGTTGTGGCTGTCTTTCCACTGACGTTTCGGCTTGAATTTTCTGTGATCGTTGTAGTTGTTACAAAAGAAAAACGAGGGAATTGTACAATTCACAACGTCGTTACGAGTCGGGGATCTCATTACCAGCCAATCGTTCCACGGAAGTGTTTTTGCCACTCTTTATAGTGTCAATATAATAACAGTTAATTGAGTCGCGTACACCTGTGAACAGTTAGTCGAGCAATAGTATTCCCTCAGCGCTTTTTGAATAAACAGAAAAAGCAAAATAGGTAGTCAGAGGCAAAATTGCAATGTCTATAATGATAAGGTAACTGCCAGCCTCTGTAATCTGCCTAAGCTGAGAAGGGGAGGCGGGGGGGGCGGGGGTGAGTGGAAAGCAAATGCACGTCCTTCACTACCCCGGAAAAAATCACAGTTATCGGAACCCATTTTTCTTCTCTTCTTCTTTTTCCCTATTTTGAACTTTTCAGAAGGGATGAGATCAAACCAGGGTGTATATTGCTCTCATAAACTAAAACAAGTCAAAAATAAAAGAAAGATGGACAAACGATAGCGGCATCGCGTCTCGCATTTGAGCCGAATGTGCTCAAATTGATTCCCGAGCCTCGAAGATAAGAATGTATGTACTGACGTAATCCATAAATTACCCAAGTCCTCTATAAAAAAGCTCACCTAAAGCGCACCCCAAATTAGTGTTTTCATTCTATGGACCGATTATGTGAGGGAAATTGCTATGAATAAATAAATAAATAAACACAAAAATAAATGAACTAGCTATCAAAGAAACTTTCGAAGAGCTTGGGAAAGGCCAAGCATTGAAAACTTATGGTGAGTGAGAATTTTGCGAGCAATTCATAATCATAAAACTATGGGGAGCGAAAGCTTCTTGGTTGACGAATTCCCCAGCTTGAGTTAATGAAAGGTAAGGTGCTAGACACGATGTTGTAGAGTCTCATAAAAATGTGGGGAACTTACCAGTTCCCCACCAATATCGCCTGGAGGGGAAACTTGTCCAGTCCCTCTCCAGGCGATACTTGGGTTATTTTCAACGTCGCAATCACTTCGTATTTGATCAACGCTTTAAGAAAATCTCCCAGATCTTCATGTGAAGAGCAAAACAGCACGGCAAGATAGGTTGAATGATAAAAATTGAGTGAGGTAACGTGAGAGCATCTTCAGGAGTGATGAGTATCCGAGGAGTCATTCAAGGACTTGGCCACTTTCGCCCTTATGTGAGAAGTGAATGGGCATGAGGTGAGATAACTAGTAAGATTCCCTAGATTCTAGTTCCTCGTCATATTTAAATTAAGATAGCTTGTCGACTGAACAAGTGTGTCCCGATTTGAGAAGAAAGTGATCTTCACAGGGTGGATATGACGGGATTCGAGAGAGGTTTCTCCAGATTCACCCACGTCTGATCAGCAGTGCCCTGGGTGGTCTACATGTCCATCTCTCATTGCTAAAAGCTGCGAACAATTTTCAGACCTCTGAAGAAGACGAAACGGAAGGACAGGCTATTCAATAAAAGGTTCCAACTTCATATCAACCTGACATGGCATAGAAGAACAATACAGCCCCTGGGTGGATTTCCGAGAAATGAATGAAGCAAGACCGATGTACTCAAAATCACAAAAAACGAAAAATAGAGGCACAAGTTATCCCCCCCCCACTCAAGTGATAAAATTGATTAAGAAAAAACATTAGAATAAATAGAGTTTTTATTTCGAAGGGGTATAAGGAGAATTTGTTCGAAGAGTTACTCCGACTTACAGGCTTCAAAAAAGGCCCCTTGCCCTATTACAAACCAAATAAAGAATGCACCAATCTTTGTAGACTAATAACAAAAACTTAAGAGCCTTTTCAAAAGCCCAACTCACGTCTTGTTGCCTTTCCAGTTGTTCAAACAACGCTTTGGTGTGCGAAAATCGCGTCCGAGCATCCTCAGAGAAGAGCTCTGAGGCTGTCGTCATCTCTGCCTGAAATGTACCCATGATGAGTTCGATTGAAGTCAACAAAACATCAACAAATTCAAAGACAACAGGAGGACCGTAGGAAACAAACAAACGCACCTAGGACTACAGTACGACTTCAAATCCGTTCGCGCTCTGGGATTGGGGAGGAACAGTGAGCGGCGACGAGTGAGATCTATCGTCCGGTGTCGGCGCTGGCGGCGATTCTCTTCAGTCAGACAGTTAGTCACCAGACGAACATCGTCGTCGCCGAGTTCGCCTCGCTCTATCACCTCTCTCTGGCTCTCAAGTGTCCTTGTTCACTGATCGGCGCGTCAACCTCTTCTGATGGATCTCTTGAAGATCTCCGCCTCTCTATGCACAGACGACGAACGCTCTCTAAATACAGCAACTGTTATCACTGGTGATATGGCGAGATATCAGTCCCGAAATTCACGCGACGACATATGATATTGTACGATTTGGCGGCGCAGTGGCCACGGAGAATTCAGGTCAACGCTGGACGCCGCGGACAGCTGGTCCCCAATGCTGTCCTCGTAGAATTTATTGCGACATATCAATACGAGACATCTCGATTATACAATATAGAGTGGATAGCGGTAGATTGCGGACTGAAGACAGGATTAGTCCAGGATATCACTTCGATTTCTTGTTACTGGATAGATTTACAAAAGAATAAATGAGCCCGACGCCAAGAAAAACTTCTTCAAGCGCGCCACACATTTAGCTTTCATTGACGCCGTAGAGATGCCTGAAGGCGCATGAACTTACACACTTGCAAGGTTAGCCGATGCGAGCATAAACAGTTGGACAACCGATTGATTAAAGTAGGACTAGTACTACAGCTTCTCTCCCTTCAGTACTGTAGTGCTAGGGTATCACGGTATCGAAGGGAAAAGGTCGTTGAAAAGGCTCAATAAAAGAGGATGCAGGTGAATAAAGCAATGAACATAAAAGAGCACCACCCTTGGGGTGAGGGGGAGGGTGTTGTACAGAGACATAGCTCGAGCCATACTTCATCCTTGCGAACGTCCTGGGAGATGGCACCTCAGACGGATGATCTTCTTCAGCTTAAGCCGTCTTCATGGGGTGTGGTACGCCAGGGCAGAAAGCGAAGCTCCCGCTTTTCGCACGCGAAACTTTTTCGCTACGGGAACCTCAGGTCCAGCACTGACCAGGTACCCTGGTGGTGACCCTTTGACGTGCGAAAGTGGAAAAGTCATTTTCTGCCCTGCCGTGCTCATGAAGTAGGGGGAGGATATTAAATATGTCGAGGTCGCAGGGTTTACCGAATATGGTGTGAAACCCCCAGTTCCTACCTGTACAGAATTCAATGTGCAGGAGTAACTAGAAAGCAGGAAGTCTTTTCTATTCATATGCCATTGGTCGACGTACCCAGCCCATTTGCATCCAAGGTAAGCTAAACAGCCCTTTTGACGTTTCTGCCTAGGGCCGAATTCTGAAACGTTGAGGAGGGGGTGGATTCCCGAGCTCGACGGACTACTTGAACTCGGTCGGTACGGTAGGAGAGTGATGACGAAGTGGTGCAGCTAGGTCCAGCAGCTCCGCCAAAGGGGCTGGTTTGCTTACCTCAGGACTAAGCCTCAAAGAGAGGAGCGGACCTGCGCTCTCTCGCAGGTCCGCCCTACTCTTTGAGG
>MU869392.1:0-14005 GCA_036418205.1 Ostertagia ostertagi | reverse complement strand
GAAAAAGAAAGTGGAAGAAATGGTGAGTTCCAGGAAGCCAAAAACGTTGCTGTGCACACCATGATGGGATGGACTGCAAACTGTTGCTCCCACCTTGAAACAGCTGTTTGCAATCGGCCTAGATAATATACGACAGCATTTCCGCGGCTTCTAATAGCTCACTCATTCACTCTCGCCCATCTCGTGTTCGTCCTTTACACCAACGAAATATGAGGTGATAAACAGACAAGCCACCAGTCCGATATGGTGGTAAACACAAGGCTGAAAAACTATCCAGGAAGAACTTTGCCGCGATCTATTTCACTAACGTGGTTTCAGATTACAATCTGCCTCTCTATTTTTGTTTTAATTTCGCTTTCTCATGGTCAGAGGTTTTCACAGTGGATAGATAATGGTCAATTTGCTCCAAACGGCTCTCAGCTTCTTTGACGTACATACACCATTAATAGCTATCGATCGACCTGCCGTCGGGAGATCTGTTTTTCACTTTACAGCAGGGAAATATGAGAAACTGACACTTGGTCAGCTGAAGGTGGGAACAAAGGGGTCCGAGAAACCTGGAATCCTCGGCAAAATAAATGAAGCGTTTGCATGAAAGCGGGATGCCAAAAATAACAAGATATGAAAGGAGTTCTATTAATAAAAATAGTTGGGTTTGAGTAAAAACACAGAACCTAGAAATTTTAAGGGGCATATACCAAAAATATAGTTCGACTTCCGTTCGCACGTGACCTCTAGACGTTAGTAAAACAAAAATATTTCAATAAAAATGATAATGTCCCAAATTTGGAGAAAAAACCAAATCAAAGGACAACTTTTTCAACACGTAATTACACCTTTACCCGGCAAAATATCACAAGATATTTATTTATTTATTTATATATTTATTTTATTTACAGTTTAATCATAACAGTGAAAAATCAATGAAAAATGGACCCGGGGTGGCAAGGGATTGATTGAGTTGGAATTGAATTTAGAGATCATTTAATCATATTTCTCTTCATATTTTCTGGGGGCCATTTATTTATACACTTATTAATTCATAAGAAACCGTGACACAGACTAACCCAACCTTGTCAAGAGTGTTACTGAGCCAACATAAGTAAAATCTGTTCTTTAGCTGGTATAATTTAGTACATATTTCGCCTTTCCTTCAAAGCTTATCTTTCTTCAAGGAAGGTACTCTTTGCTAAAAGAAAAAGTCATTAAAAGAAAAAAAACATTGGAGGAAAGGGACTTGAAGCACCCATACATACAGATTTGAACTAGTTACAAGACATAAGGAAGATTGACCCTCTTGATGGCCTAGCTACATCTTTGACGCTGCAGGTGAGGAGGAGAGAAGATACGAGGTCAACTTAAGCTACAGTATTTAGTTGAGTGAAAGGCTGCAGGCTTATCTAGGCGTAGAAAATTGGCCTCGGACTCCAGCGGATCGCTGCCCTTGAAATATTGTAGTTTTCTCATCAGCGACTGATAAGCCTACCAATAAATCGATAAATAAATGTACATATTGTTTTCCTCGCTCAAAGAGAATATAAGTTACACTCTCACAGCGTGAAAAATAGTTCAAAAAGGCAAGCAAAACTCTCCACTCTCGTGTGCAGGAGCGAAGCACCGTGCGTGTCACGCGGTCCGCAGCAGATCATCAAGATCCCAAAATGTCTCGACAGTCATTTTGAAAAAAGTCGATCTTTCGAGGAAAGTTCACATGTAACCCAATCATTCAAGGGCCAAAACAGCTCCAATATAATGGTAGAATTTGCAATTCCAAGAAAGCGTCAGCCAAAACAAGTCATAAATAAAAAGGTAGGAATGGCAAAACTTGAAAGACGAAAACAGGCGGAGCCCGGAGCGAAACAAAAATACCCAAGGGGGTTGTAAGGGAAATGGAGAAGACAGAACAAAAACTAATACAAATCAAAATGAAATGCGAAACGAATTAAACAGGGTGGGAAGCCTAAGGGAAGTGGATAGAAAGACAGGTGTGCATGCATGGGGTGGCTAGCTGAAATCCGATAGCTATTTCAATGATTTATAGATCTTCGTTCAGACAGTTGCCCATCAAGGTGTGCCTGCCATCACTGAAAGAAAATTTTGCACATTTCCGATCCAGTGCCTGAATTCGGCCAGAATCTCGGCCACATCAGTTACTGGGGATTTACGAAACATACTTCCATTACAGAATGGAGAGGACCGTGCAGTTGATTGGCTCAGGACCCGCCATGCCTCCAAGCTTCGATTCGCTATTGTCGAGAGGACTTCCTACATCACAGTAAGCTTACGGAATGACTTTAGGGGCCACGCTGCTATAGCGTTTTTGACTGTCTAGGATAGGCAGCACGCACCTAAGACTTCGCCGCCGATTGGATGGGAACCAATCACAATTACCACCCTGGGAGTACCGGTTGGGGCCAGTGCAGCTCCCTGCGCATAGAGACAGATGATTTCACATTTCTCCAGATTTAATCTGAATCGTTTCCATTACGATGTATTGGTCCTGAGGAGAAGAATTCCTATCATTTCGAAAAGGGACTAAACATCAAGCGTCCTCGCTGAAGGAAAGAAAGCCTGATGGTGGCAAACCGTGGAGCTCGCACCGGTGAGATACCGCAATTCGCAAAGAAGACGAGTAATGGAAAACCAAAAAAACTCAACATTCTCACAAACCCACCTTGTTCTCCCCCCACTGCACGACAAAACCAATAAATCTCAAGTTCTGAGTAAAAAAAACCTTTGACAAAGTGCAACATACAGTACGGTTGTTCACTTGAGAGTAATTGCGCTCAGATGAAAAAAAAAACGATGTAAACAGAAAGCAATTAGCAGCCTTACATCGATTTTGTGACACATAACACCTACCTCTGGAACCAATGGCTGAGGGGGGGGGGGAGGTGTAGCATTTGTACCTATAGGCATTGCAAGGTAGGACTCCGTCAAAGTCAAAAAGTCAGCCATTCTCGTGGGTCGACTATTTGATGGGATGATTTCTCAATTGGAACACAAGAAAACTAGTTTTAATGATTGTTGACAGATGCGATTCCTTGGGTAGACCCAGGGCACATTAAAATGTTTCTACAATTCGTAAATGAGATGGAATGCAGGGCGCATCCTGATGTGATTGATCGGTTACTAATCAGACAACCTCGAGGAATGACTCCTGTGACGCTTTGGCTATTTAGGCGATGGCGGTTAGGTACCTCTCAATGCCAGGGAGGACGCGAGGCTTCAAACAGGCTTTACCCCTCCTCATTTCTCACTTAGCAACTTTGCGACAATGGAACCGGTCCCTTCTGTTAGCAATCTTAAGCAGAATCATAATCGCCCCTGTGATTATATGAATGGGAAATGAGGCAGAATGAGTATTAAGCACTTTGATAGAATCCTTGACTTTAAAGAAGGGATTCCAAAATGCTATGCAGCGTGGACTGGTCAACTCGATATCGTCACCGAGAATGTGTGAAGGGACCAGATATCTAGGTAGAATCGACTGTGGAACTTTGCCAATGCGGCCAGTCCACAGCAAAGAGATGAGTAATACAAGAGCTGTCGAAATCAAGCAGACGCTACTGCTTCAAACGAGTTACGAACACTAAGTAAACAAGAAGTCAATACGGATGGGGAACTTGGTTTACACTACTGCGGGAATAAAAAACGAAATTATATGTGTAGTTGTTTTCTGCCTGCGGACGCAGTCGTACCTTGCGATTTTCTTCACTTCATTTGCAGCTTGACGTGATGTGCTCAATGTGGAGTGGATACATATCGATCATTCGCAAAATCGTACGATCGATACGTATCCATTTCATAACAAAATTATAAAATTGCGATCGCAAACTATGACAAAAACATTCCATTGTTGTTGGGTTGGAATATTATTTAACTAGCCTCACTGAATCGTGGCCTCGAAATTACGACGGTTCCACCGTTCGAACGGGACAGCCCACTGGCACACCTAACCATGAGAAATTAGTTACTTATGACTCGGTAATTAGAAGAATAGAAAGGGTTGAGTAATGGTGATGAATCAAACACACTATCCCGGAGCGTTATGAAGTTCTCCAATTTTAGTCAATCACCTCATCATCATTGAAGATTGACGGAGAAGCCCTGAACCCTACTATGGGTGCGTAGACACGTGACGTTGATTGTGCACTGGATTCGCAACAGCAGAGACTATCAAGTTAGGCTGGATAAACCAAGTCTTCCATCCCTCTAACATTTACGAGCACAGAGGAAGGTTATAGAAATTCGTCTAGTCTCCGTCTAAGGGCACGTGTGGAGCGGAGGCAAGACTACAACTTTGATTCCAAACCCCAACCCAAAATTATAGTTATTACTACTAAATATGTTATAAGAAAAGTTACAAATGTTGAAAAAAGCAAATATTTCAAATAAAATGAAGTAAAACAAGAAGTAAAGTGTATTATCAATTGGTATCAAACATGCCTCAGGACAGAACGCAGGCTTGTTTACATCGCTCAGCGCTGTTCAGCCATTGCAGTATCCAAAAAATTACATAAAAAAAAAAAAAAAAAAATTAAAATCTTTATTTCAATAAATCGGGGAGGGCACATTGCTTTCTAAATGCGCGATAATTACGAATGTACAAGGAATGCATGGCGCATCCCGTAAAACGATAGAATACATCAGGAGCTCTTTATCGTAGAACGCTGACCCAGCAAACTCATCGTTTGACTATGGTTTCACTAAACAATGTCAAGATCTCTGTAAAGCCATCATCGCCTCAAATTTGATCTCAATACGCTACATGATTGAATCTCACGAGGAATGGTGCCGATGGTGCTACTCTTTCAGCTACTATTTATATTTTAGAACTGCGCTCCGATGGAGCGGCATATACCCAGCCAGTCAGACATGATCAGGGAATAATACCCGAGTAAGGTCGTTTGGTCTGCAATTACCGCCTTCAATTTCGGCACTGATGAGGCAATGCGGCTCGCCCCAGTTTCATTGTTCCTTTTCAAGAACGTCATTTAAAGGAGTATTTCGGCGTGACAGCATACTCGCCGAGCTGGCTCGATACGCACACTAGACTAGGTAGCTCATTCTACAGCGGCATGTGTAAGAATGCAGAACATCAACATGGTTAAACTACGCAGCCCCTCGTTTAGTGACGGAAGTCCACACGAACAGAGCTGCATTAGCTTTTCACCGAAAGAAGGCACATTCAAATCGAATTCGGAACAGCAGGAACTCTCCTGATTCTCTCATTTTCAGCTCCCATCTCCAACGGCCTAGGCCGCTTTTACTTCCTCAACTGTTCGACAATACTCAGGAAAGCGGGAAGAAGTCGCATCCAATGGATGCAGGTGAGAATGCGTCACAACCACGAAATGTAAAAACGATATTAGAGAAACATCAAGTCATTCTGGCAGTTCCTGCGAAAGGATAAAATGGTAGATATCCCATAAGATAACCAAGTACACGCATAGAGGCAAGGATGGCAAAGTGGTTAATATGTAGTGTAGACCCATGTCTGTCCTCTTAAGAACCGCGAGTTCGATCCCAGTCTAGGCTTGAAACCGTGCCTTCGGATCATGGCTGTGAGGGTATACACGAAGAGGAGAGGTAATGCACTGGCATGAGCAGCAGTTATACAAATTCGTAAGTTGCCCTTTTAATGAACCTACAGCAGCGAAAAAGAAAGAACAACATGATATCCGCAAAGGCTCTACATCTTGGATGCTCCGACAAATACCACGAATGTCGATACGGGGAGCAAAATGATGAATTGGGCCAGGGAACTCGTCTGAAGGTCGGCAGCAGCGCGAAGAGCGGCCGGAAGGATCAGCTGTCACGGCGAACGTCAACTGGACACACTGGAAACAGGTGCTCTCGCACCCATCGACGAGACAATAGAACAACATGAGGTAAGTCGACGGCGTATTGTTGAGGTTGTCGTAGCGCTCATTGAAAACTCGTCCATTGATCGGAGCCGACGCGTGAAAGTGTCTACTACTTCAGTTATTCATGAGGACATGCAGAGAACAGGAAGCTTCCCTGAGAAATGCTAAATATGGGCCGCGCCTCTGTGCTATTGTTCAACCCAAAATGGGGCTTCATTCGAGTTATATGTACAGGATACGGTAACTGAAAATAAATAAACGGCTCCGGAAAAAAATCCTGTTCGTTGAGAGCCCAACGACTATCCAGACTGTTTGACTAGAAATCGAAACGCTCAAGATCAGCCTCTTGACGCGAGCCACGATGGTCAGCACGAATGTCAGAAAACCCTAAGAGCTTCAAATTGTCCAGCTCTCTATGATCGAGAGCTCTCAGGAGCCCTCTGCTCGAAGGAAATCCTTCGCAGAAACAAAAACTAAGGAGGCAATGGTGTTAAACCTACATGTGCATTTTTGCGAGCTGGGTTAAGCTTGGAGACACTGCCGGACCGGCTGTCGATGTCTGGATAGTCCAAAAGACTCGCTGAGAGGGCCACACGGTCCCGCAGCACAGATGTGCCGAGCGACGTCCAATTAGTCGTCTCGTTTTTCACTGTCTGCTGGTGTTTTCTCCACAGATGAAGGACACGATGAAAACAATCTCTAATGGCTCACAACGAAAGCGACTGGAAAGTGGCTGGCAAGAAGGAGAACTCGATTCATCGTCCTTGTCGCTGAAGAAGTACGTGGGCAGATCGGAAGGAAATACGTAGAGGAATATAAAAAAAAGAAAATTTAAAGTGGAACAAAGAGTGAGAAGACAAATATGGGGAAAACCGGAAGGAGATTTCAACGAGTGACGAAAAAGAAAAGAAAAGTGTCAACGTTCACTTGATGCCTTGGGAGCTTTGAAAGCAGACTTTGGAAGAGAAAAACGAAAAATAGCAAAGATCCAGAACAGAAGGGAGAACCGGAAAGGGAAAAAAGACGTAAATATGATGGGAACGCGAACTTTTTCCAAAGCGCCTACTGAAAAAGAAACAAAATGAGAACCGGAATCGGAACACGGATTAAGCAGCTTTTCGAGAAGATAAGAAGAGCTGAGGAACAGGAAAAGGGACACGGAATGTAAGGAAGAAGGCGCTCAAGAAATTTCGAAAACGAAATCCCTAGGAAAGTTACGACCTTGCGAAGCGAGTTGAACTAGCATATTCGAGAGGAAACGCGAGGAGTTCTTCGAGAAGAAAAAGAAGAAGAAGAAAGAAAAAACGAAAAAGAACCGTTTTACCCCTTTCCGGACCGCGCACTTTTGCCGTGGGCGCGCGTGCTACACGGCGAGCATAAATAAATATATTGGACCTGTATTTCCACTGAAATCATTACTTTGTCCCGTTTTTGTATTTTTCATGATTAAGAGGACATATATAGTGAATATGACAGAAAACTGTTGTATAATAAAAGTGATAGGGCCATAAAAGGGAGGCAGGAATGAAAATTGTTCAAAATAAGTTGTAATGGGGAAAAAGGGAGCGGAAAGTGTCCGAAACGTTTGGATTTAATAGCATCAGATACGACATGCACGTATGTCATAAATTCTGTTGTATGAAGTGTTTTCAAATGATTTATAACTGTTTTCTTTGAGCTCAAAGTGGAAATCCATTTAGTTTTAGTTATTTTAGGAACTAGTTTGAGGTTGAAGTCTAGGTTTTTTCATACGTACGACATGAGTATCTTACATAGATATGTAACAACATAAAATTTTGTCGAAAAACCTTATCCTCGGGAAAATGGTCCCTGACACCCCATGGGTGTCAGGCGGTCCGGAAAGGGTTAAAAACTAGTGGTTGAAATCCCCTTTCATTCCACCATTTCTTAAAGTACTGCGAACCGCTTGGCTTGCAAGCTCATACGTCTCTTCTTTGTAGATCGCAGATAGGCTAGTGAACTCAACCTCAGGTCGCTGGTTTATCACTGGTTTTGTTACTGATATTTTTGACAGCTTGTTGGAAATTTTTAACTTCATGCTATTTTAATTTTATGGCGTGTTCAAGCACAAATAAATAAATAAATAAATAAAACGACTAGGGAAACTTCTTTGTAGCGAGTTCAGTGATGAGGAGTGAAGGCTCTTTTCTCACTGTGGCCACCTACTTTTTACACTCTTCATTTCTAGTCCAAGAAAAAGGTGAACACGATCAAGGAACAAAGGTAAACAGGCAGTAAACATGTGCTAGAAAAGAAACAGGTAATAGAAAAGATAAACAAAGACTAACAGTACTAAGTTAAAATATTAACCATTAGCTGCAACTTTAAGTTCCCTAGCCACATCGTGCGCGCGCCTTAAAATCCAGGGGTACGAAAGAGGCAAGAATCGACGAATGAGAAGGTGACGAGAGAGGACATGGGGATGCTTTAGCCGCTGACGACAGCACACGGCAACAATTCTTTGGAGAAGACGGACCGCAATGGACAAAGAAAACATTCAAAATGCTCATAACGTGCCAAGCCTACGGATCGTAAATGTCCGACGGGCACAAAGAAATCCTCACTGAAGTCGCGGAAGATGTGGAAAGCTGCCAGAAAATCCGATATTCGCAAGGGGAGTGGGAGAATGGTCGGAGAAGCATCAGGGAAGACGGACAATCATAAAGAAAGGGTCAAAGACACTCCTCAACCAAAAAAGAAGAAAAAGTTCTTTTAGCAGCAGAATATGGGGTTCGATGGTTGAAAGGGAACAGGGGGTGTTGGTGTGGGGTGTGGTGCTGGGTGCCTCTCTGAACAATGAAAATCCATGAAAATTTGAGTAGCCTGATCGGTACGGACTCTGTAGAACGGCAGCAATCGTTCGGAGCAAACTGTCTATAATGGAATCGCAGATTCGCCAAAAGTTCTGTCTAAAAACAAAATAAAAAAAAACTTCACACGGTCTCTTACATTTATGAAAACGCGAGAGAAAGTGAGGTATTCTATGCAAGCGACCTGTAAATTCGAGGGAACCTTCATGCTCTACCTTCAGGCTCTAGGAAGATAAAAGAACCTCGAAAGAGAAAAGAAATCCATAAAAAAAGAGTAGGTAGGTATGTAGGTAGAAGCGGAGCGAACAAATAAAAGAATTAGCTGCGAACTCGAAAATTGGCTATGAAGAAGGTAAATTGTAGTATAAATTAATGCGGGATGGTGAAAAAGGATAAATCCCAACGATGAAATGAAAAAAAAAGAGGATCAAGGGAGTGAAAAGAGAGGACAGCAGAAGGGGAAAAGGTGACAGCCCCGTATGGAGTCGCGACAAGAAAGGAAAAAAATTAACGGTAGAAGGGCAAAAGAAGTATAAAGGCGCTATTTTGTTTCCCTTTCAACTGCCATCCCTTCTCACGTTGTTCATCCTCAACTGCTGACATTTTATCGCTCGGATCTCTCCTCTTTCGGCCTTACGCGCACAAGTTGTAATACATTGAATTTTTTTAACAATTCAATTTTTATGTAAGTTATCAAACGAGTTGTATCAAAGGAAAAATAGGCAAGTAAGAAAAAAGGTCGTAATATACACACTCTCAACCAAAGACGAAAATTGAAAGAACGGTTTCTGAATATACTTAAAGGATTAGAGATGAAACATTGAGGTTTCGAGAGGTAGGAGAGAAATTACGAAAACTAATAAAAATGGGAATTAAAAATCAGTAAACTCTTATTACGACTACTCGTAGGTTGGGCAAAGCAATGCAAATATCTTTGAGTAAAACGGGAAAGATGTTGAAATGATCTTACGAAGAAATAAAATGTGTAAAAATAAAGGAAAAAATCCCCAGATTTAAAATATGGATGAAATGCGAAAAAGGGAAAAAATGAAGACAGTGAGACTATTCTATGCACTTTGAATCCCGGTACCTTCAAATCTGTTAATGCGCAACCGAAGCAAAAAAGCGCTCGAAGGAGAAAATAAGCCCTCTAAAAAACAGTGGAGTAGATAAAGGATAAAGCATTTGCCGTTGATCAATCCCTTTTTGGGATGCGGCACGCATTCTACTTCCATTTGTACATTCGCAGTGGCGTTTGAATGCGATGTGGCCTATACAATGACTTGCGGGGGCCAGCCGATGTTCAAGTCAGTTTTTTTATCCTCCCAGACAAGTCTGGTACCAATTAACCGACCCCGGAGGGATGGAAGGCTTGGTTGGCCCGGGCGACTCACGACCCAGGATTTGATCCCGGACCGCTCGCGTGGTGAGCGCGCCACTTGTCGCTGCGGAGGAGAAACAAGGGTAAAAATAACTCGAAATTGAAAGTTGACCATGAGAAAAGTAAATTGTGCTGCAATTAATGCGGGATGGTGAAAAAGGTTAAATCCCAGGGAATGAAATGGGAAAAGGGGGAGGATCAAGGAATGAAAGAGAGGACAGCAGAAAGGGAAAAGGACATACAGCATCTGATGAGGTCACAAAAGAAGAAAAAATTAACGAGAAGGATAGAGTGTAATGGCTATTACGTTTCTCTTTACTGCCTCCATTCGGCACTATTATCCAACTTACTGACACGCTCGATCTCTCTTTTTCGCTTAGCACAAAATTTGCTAAGAATTTTAAAAAATTTTTTTTACAATTCAAAGATTATGAAAATAAAGAATAGATAGCAATATCAACACGAGTAGAGAAAACTTCGGGAATTCCAATCAATAAAATTATTGATTTTGTATATAATTGAGTCATTCAGTTTGTAAAACCAAAAGTTGTTTTTGGATCTCAATATTGTTTATGTACTTTTGCCAAAATTTTATTTAGGGGGTGGGATCAAAGAGTAGTTTAGTCTCCGTTTCGCACGTGCCCTTCAGACTAAACGAAAGAGTATGTGCTCATCAGTAAGGGAGGAGAGGTACAAAGAATCTGACTGACATTATTACAGTAGTTAAAAGAGTTTTGAAAGTTTTAATGCAAAAAGGGTTTGTTTGTGTCTTATTGTTACCTAGGTTAAATTAACACAAAATTAAAATATTTTTGAATCAGTCAAGTCAGAAGTGAATGACAGAAGACAGAAACTTGGTTGTCAGGCAATATATTCTGAGATCAGCCAGCCTCGTTCCTGTCTTTACAACTCAGAACCCTTCTAAGATTTGCAGACTTTCCAAAAGTCTTGAGTAACGGAATGACCCTCCTTTCCCTTTTTTTACCCCAAAAGAGAAATGATTTCATCGATGTTGCTCACGGTATCATACTCCGCAGTGTAGTAGTCGCAATCATAATGCGATTTACGCACCCCTGAATATGTTACCATATGATTTTCCAACCCAACCGCGTTAGCCACTTTCACTAACTACCGTATCTGTCAAGGATCAACACTCAAAATTGATAAGTGGCGTATGGAAGAGGGTACACGTAGTCTCAGCACTCTTGGTGAGTGAATGAGCACCATATGTGTTCCATTAATCGATTCGGGTCTTTCGGGACCCCTCGACCATTCCCACAACGAGCATCAGCAAGACCTCCGTACCGTCTATCCATCCGTCTGCATCTGCACTGCCTTGTTATAGTGGATGGCGGAAGGCGAGATTCCATTGAGAAATTTTATTGGCACCCCGACATGAAATTGCAGACGACGACGAGTTCTCTTTCGTCGTCGACTCCATGTCCATCGATATTAGTAATCGAATCCGCTCTCTAAAGAAACTTTTCCCAACATACAGAGCCGATCCTCGCACACTATCCGCTTCGGGGCCGAGCTGTCAGCGCTCGCGTGCGTTCGTGAGAGTTTGAAAAAACGACCAATTTACCCGGAAAGTGATGAGAAACCCGGTTTTCGCTGACGAAATCTCTTCGA
The DNA here is from genome assembly GCA_036418205.1 of Ostertagia ostertagi. Taxonomy (NCBI): domain Eukaryota; kingdom Metazoa; phylum Nematoda; class Chromadorea; order Rhabditida; family Trichostrongylidae; genus Ostertagia; species Ostertagia ostertagi. The sequence goes on along the minus strand of MU869392.1, from coordinate 2,291 downwards.
ATTCATCAAAACTTTCGACTGAGGAAATCTGATTCCATCACATCTGATATAATAGAATCACATTTCTACATTGTGGATGCTCCAAAATTTAATTTTTGATCGAAAAACATTCCAGCTCGGACTGCCCAATGATATGCAAACTGCTCAGAATCCAACTTCTAAGTAGAAGACTGTCTACAAAACAAGAAGAAGTAGTTACTACAACTCAAAAGGCAGCAAGACTCTGGAACAGGAATTCCTGTAGAAGAAAAAAGACGCCGATGCTGGAAAACAACATAAACTAGAAGTCATGAAGTGACGACTGAAAAGTATTCAAAAATCAAAGAAGAAAACTGATTCACTGAAGTGACCTGAGGTACTATTGAGAAACGAGAATGTTTTTATAACTTTTATACCATATTTTTGACGTAGTAAATAGTAAAAATATGGAATAAATAAAAAAATATCGGCACTATCGCAATATACGGGTGCATCCTCTAGGACAAAGCTTGCAGAAAGCAGAAACTCCAAGGAAAATAAAATGGCCCTCGCATCGTGAAGTTTGTCCTCACCCTCCCAAGGCTTGATCCCGTTTTCAACGGAAAGGACATATTGCACACGTATTGATGCTAGGATTGCGAGGACGGCCCCCTTATCTTGTGATAGCGCCAGAATACCCCATAACGAAGCCACATCTATCATGTTTATCATTGGTAAGAGTAAAAGCACAAAGATATGGCACTGACTGTTTAGCGATCCCTTATTGGGATACGCCATTCATCGCTTTTGTTCAAAATCGTACCGCCATTTTGAATACAATTTGATCAATGCAATGACTTGCAGAGCAGCCGTTGTACATGGCCGATGAGATTCATCTGGTCGGACAAAGACTATACGATTTACAAACCTTGCAGAGGGATGAAATGCTGGGGTCCTCGACAAGACTGATACGAATTTACAACCTTCAGAGGAGAATGAAATGTTGGAGGTACCCTGGACGACGTCCTATCCATGATTTGATTCACCGTGGTAAGCAGCAGCGTTTGTCACTACTAATTCCACCTTTGGGTAGGAATTTAAGCAGAATCTACAACGAAAGCAATTATAAAACAGTGAACAGGACAGACAATGAACTTTTTCCACCTGTATTCGTTCAACTGTTTGACGAACATCCATTTTTCTAATTTCTATTATGTCAAGGTCCTCCAAGAAGAGAAGGAACTCATCGTCAGATAATTCTAGAGCATTAACAGAAAGTTAATCATTTTGCCTAATCAAAGGCCTGACCAAGGGCGCAGAAATTGAACAGCGAAACACAATCGCCATAACCACGGGGAGGAGCAAGCCACAATATCCAGTTACCCATCAAACCAAGTACCCAGTAAAGGATTTCATATAAATAGGAAAAGAACGGAACGAAAACGATCTGTATATTGCTTCGTCAACTGGTCAGGTTCCACTGGGTTTGACCACATCGCCTTGAACACCTTGTTAAACATGAAAAACTCCGGAAGACATGTAATCGGTTACGCAGAGTAGTCGCGAACTGGAATTGAGGTGATCATTGCGGGCGGGTCGCGGAGAGATGTCGCCCAGAAGCTTAGTGGTTCTCACACAGGCAAGCCACTGATGTGACTGCGGCTATGGAAATTCTTTCGGACATTGGAAAACTGACTGGAACCGCCTCCGAACCCCTCAGAGACCTTATGTGCAGCCTGATAGACAACTCTGATTGACAGTGTATATAAACACCTAAGGGACAGATTCAGCTATCCGCGAGGATGTGAAAGCTTCCAGCAAAACTTCATGAATTGCCAACCGGATTTGATGAGCGCGTGACCCGTGAAAGACGGGGTTTTCTTTACAAACGATTCAAGAAGAACCGCCGCCGTGCGGCGACACTTGACTGAGTACGGAGATGGTGAGCAGGTATTCCGATGAGGACCATCCGGCATTGGTAGATAGCCTGTTTTTTGAACGGACATGTTATCTCGATTATTACATCAATAACAGAGTCCGGACCTTAGCACTTTTCTAATCAGGGTGAGGGAGCACTGGTTCTTAGACCTGGAGCCCCTACACCTGAGCGGAGGGCTAAATTTCCCATCCTTGGCTTACGACTCCTTCTCCGCCTACTTACCTTCACTGCAGAATAGAAAATGCATGTCATGAAAAAAATCTCCGCACCAGAATGCCCCCTCCCCCCCCCCTTCTGCTGCTTAAATATCTATTGTGATAGATCAAAGCTATGAGTAAGCTGTGAGTATACCTTACCTTGGTCGATCTTAAAGAACGGGTGGGGGAGGGAGGAA
>MU869391.1:16228-44854 GCA_036418205.1 Ostertagia ostertagi | reverse complement strand
ACTCGCTGTAGACGGCGTCGAGGAATGCTCCCGTGGATGTTCTTGGGTACACTCGGGCACATTCTGCGATGTATCTGAAAGCGACGTAAGTTGGTTGCTGTCAATAAGCGTTTTAACTTCATGCAAACGTACGCTAAGAGACAATAATGTTGACTCAACCGCCGCTATAGCATCGTCTACGCGAAGCTGGTAAAGAAGTGCCTCTTGGGCGTCGCTGTCTTCGGCAGCTAGATCTTTAACCACATCTAAAAACGCTTGGCGCTTCTCCAAAAGCGTGCGCTGCGCTGCACGAGCTTGCGCTAAGTATGACTGAATGGTAGCTTGACGTAGCCAAGCACCTGCGGCGTCGCGCTGCTTTGCGGATCTAAAGGCTGGAGAACAGACGCCGGGATCTTACCTTTTAGAGCTTCCCATGCCGTAAGAGCTTTAGCTAGATCGATCTTATGAGTACTGAGTTGCGACATTTTGTTTGCTGGCAGGAGGTAGTACTGCCGTACCCAAATCTAAAACTAACTACGGTGAATGTGTGTTGATCCGTGGGGTAGCTGCGGCCGACAGCTGCCCTACGGCAACAAACAAGGAACATATAGCGCAATGCTGGCCAGGCAAATAAGCGGAGACTAACGGCGTATGCGGTACGAGAAGATAATGAAGTACAACGAGGAGAGGTACTATGGTAGATGGAAGTGTAACATACGCACCATGAACAGCGGCACAGACAATATGCACTAGCGTATAATGCCAACATGAGCCCGTGAAAGGGGTGCAGCGTGACTCAAGGAGACCCATAGTACCCTATCAGAGAGCACCGTCGCATACCTAACCCACCTGCGCAGAGTTAACACCAACTCGACGTATCACGGCTGTCCCCACGGCGGCCTGTGCCACTCAAGTCGACGTGGGTGAGAGCCGGGTCCCACGTGGAATAGGCTGGGGAGTCCCAATGGCGTGACGCCTGTGAATTGAACTGCACGTTTGAAGCACAATTTGTATGCCTACGACCATTACCGGGCCGACTAGGCTAGCGGCGAGCGCGAGAGCAGGCTCGATCACTAAGGCCCAACGTGGGTTTCCCACACGTTGAACCCCAGTCCGATGCACCATGTCGCGCCGGCACGGACGCCTTGCTCCCCGCTAGTTCGCATAAGCATCGGGGTTCACCCGGCGAAGGAGCGGCGTCGGTGTCGGCGTGAGGGTAGCCAACGGGGACTTACGCCGCGCTCGCTGCCCGCCACTATGCCACGCGGACACCTAATAGGCCTAAGCAGCCCCGACTAGAAGTACGACATAACTTGCTACGTACCACGTAACCTAGGACACTACGCCGTGATGTTACTAGCCCCTAACTTATTTTATGATGACCAACCGGCCCGGCCTACGGGCATTGTTTGAACTACTAACCTAAGATCATACTCATATAAAAATAGTACTATGCGGAATGACCGCTTACGAAAAGAACAACAAGAAAATATGCCATAGATTCATGTAATTCTAACTACTACGAAAGAATAACTACAATAGGGAACGGCTACTACGACTCACGGGTCGAACCCAGTAGTGGTTCTTACGCGAGGGGAGACGCGGCTTGGTTCCGTTGTCCATCGACGGGCATCCATGCCCGGATGCACTCCTTGACGTACGGACAGCGTGAGGTGGCGACACGGAACAGACGACAACGACAGCGGCTACACTCGACGGCGGCAGCTACGTAGACTGAAGACAGGCGAGGGCGCGTGCACTCTGCGTCCCTGACGTTCTTCGAGAGACTTCGACAGCGCGGGCGCGCCAGGACCCGCGCACACCCGACCAGGCGCGACCCTTTAGGTGGAGTCGTACGGAAGTCACGACAGAGATATGAAATTTTCTAAATTGGTTCCAAGCAATACTACCGAAAATGATTGGCCTTCTGAAAGCATGCAACCCTCGGTCCGATGTATTGACCACGCTCTGCCATTGGAAGAGGCCTTCCATCGCAGAATTCTCGATCTTATCATCTTCGTCGGCTGGAAGAAAGGCGGGTGTCGGGGGTAGAGCTGAGCATTTTCGCCGCCTTCTGCAGTGACGAATGATGCGCAAGAGGGGGGGGGGGGGGGGGGGGGGGGGGGGGGGGGGGTGCTTGTGTACAGCATTCAATAGTATCCAATAACAATGCGCTTATGAGCTAAGAAAACCTAGTCAGTCAACCCTGCTTCACGCGAAGTCTCAAAAAGTCACCTGTAAAAACCACTTGTCTCGCTGGTGAATTCCCTTGAGAACGAGGCCAAACGTCCGAGTATTTCGATCGCGCGCGAAGGCAATCGTCGGATATTTCATTTTCATTGCTCTCACCTCGTGCACACAGCCATTCGGTAATTGCTTTTTTGCGCTCATCAACCCGGCGGCTTCTCGACCACCCGGATTAGCCTCCGCCAAGGCCAAGCGGATTATTGACGGCGGAAACCTTGAAGTTTTTCTTTCTCCACCCTTCGGATCCATGACATTTGTAAGGACACATTACTCTGTTCTCAGAAACCAGAAGCACGTCGAGTGCAGACCACACACCACAAGTGACGACGACCCCTAAATGAATCTGTGAACTAGTGAATCGTGGTGATAGCTGATAGTTAATGAATGAGGGTTACAATTAGCGACAACTGTTAGAATACTACTGCAAAATTTTTTTTTTGGTCTGAAAAGCTGAGTTGGAATGAAATGGTGCCCCGGTAGCGTAACTGGTAGCGCACTTGCCCGGAAAGCGAGAGGTGCGGGTTCTAGTCCCGCCTGGGGCGAAAGTTTTGTTCACAACCCAGCATTCTTGTGAAACTTGTCTGCAACAGACAAATAATCTCATTGGCAGAAAACATTCACCCTTTGTGGAGGCCGTCGTCACTTGTGGTGTGTGGTCTGCACTCGACACGCTTCTGGTTTATGAAACAGAGAATAGTTATCGAGAGTGTCCACGTGTCCACGGGGTGTTGCCACTGCACCGAGTTTGAAAATTCACATACCATGGAGGCTCGCGATTCCAGAAGGGATGAAATATAGGTGAATGCTGATATATCCAGAGATACGCCCACTATCAACTTCTGCTCAGATTAAGAGATAAAGCTCCATTTGAAATTACTTCAGGGGGAGGGGGCAAAAAGGAGGAGGTCACCGGCCCTTTTCCACATTCGAAAACGGATTTTATAAATAACACGTTGCGAAGCCAAATCGAATAGCTTAACTGATGTTATTAAAAAGCGTCTAGTATAATACTGTGTATTGAAAAAGCGGATCTAGTAAAAAAGATTTATTCAACAGCCTTCTACATCGACGACATCAGAAGATTTTCCCACGGAAACATGTTCGCGGTACGAGCTCAACGAGGCACCACAGACATCCGAGGTCCCGCGAACTGCTGGCCAAAAAGGCCGGTTCTTGTGCGGTCACAGCTAGTGCTCTTCAAGCCTATTCCGTGGTCCGGAGGCGCTACTTAATCGGCTGAAGAAATTATGTAGCAGGATCAGGTCGGAGCGATTGTGGTAAGCCTCGTTGAGCTCGACGTGATGGTCATATTCTGGACGGTGGGGTCAGTGGAAGAGGGCTGTTTCTGCTCTTGAGAGGACACCCAAGGAATATTTCGCCGTAAAACGTTCATCAACAACGGCATTCTGTGCGAAAAACTTTGATTATGTTATGAAGTGACTTTTTGGTTTTCGCCCTCCCCCCCTCTGAAGATCGATGCAATAATGTAACGAGGACAATAGCCGGAGGATTCGAATGAGTTTTTGTTCGTTCAGGCGTGTGTTACACCAAAAAGCTGTTGCCATTTGGCTTACGTCATCACAAAAGGACTCACCTCACCTAAGTACGTTCCGAATCATTGAATGGCGGCACAGCGAGTCAGGCATTGCGTTCACCTTCCCATTGCGCCAGATAAATGGGACCACTTCTTCTATTGGCAACGTTGTTCAAAGGCTGCGAACAATAGCTAGACTGGAGGAGAAGGGTAAGGGGACAGTTTCGATGACCTCACTAGTGGACGAGGCTCTCAACGCACTGAGCGCTGTGGTTGGGGCCACCATTCAACCAGGGTCAACCGTCACGTTGGACCAATTTCGAAAATTTTACGACCCCCTCCCCTTCTAGAGGGCCTCGATACGACCCCCCCCCCCTTCAGGTTACCCTTTCCCATCCTCCACCACCCTCGCCTGCCATCGCCATCATAGGGGCGATTCTATAGTACTTCATATAGTATTTGATTCTGAGACCAGTCAGCCCCCAAGTCTGCCCACTTGTTCCTCTAGAATTGCCTTCGAACGGAAGGGGGGGGGGCATTGACGCTACCTCGCAAAAATACGACCCCCTCCTTTTCTATTCCCAAATACGACCTCCCCCCGTTGGACTTTGTCCAAGGGACTGTTGACCCTGCTTTCAACGCCCTTCCACCAATCAACGTCACCAAAATCGTTCGCTCCAGCCACTGGGTCCAGTGCCTTTAGACCGCAAGCTCACTCTTCAGAACTGCCAAAAGTGTGCTCTCGAAAGCGATGCTATCACTTTTTCAACTAGTTGTTATCAATCCTATCCCAAACCTATGGGCATGTATTCGTGTACGGTTTATCAACCTGAATATTTCTCTCAGTCATGAATTATGATGGGCGTAGTAAGGGTATCCATGATTTGAGTTGTGGAAATGCCTTTGATAGTTATAGCTTGGTCGATTGCCACTAACCCTTTTCTCAACTCTGGACGACTTCACAAAAACTGCCCATTTCTCCCACGAATCCGAAAACAACTGCTAATAATACCGGTTTGTACATTTGATTAGATCGGCTCACCAAGTTTTTGAGCCGGTGCGATCGCAACGAGTTTGAGATGTTTCAGTATGAAGCTGTCCCCAGACCTCATCATCATTTAATTAGAATTCGCTGCTCTCATTGCTGGCCATATTTCTTCTGCCAGCTATTTAAAGGGTTTGTTCAAATATTCATAGTTTAGCTTGAAATATTTGCATGGTGAACAGGACTCCGCCTTCAAAGTAAAGCGAAACTGCTTTATTTAGGTTCCCTTTATTGAATTGTCTGTTGCTGTCATTGCAGAGGTTCAATCTGGCGGTTAGGGGGGGGAGCAATCCTACTTTGATATGGTAAAAGCGATCAGAAATAATGTTGACACTGCCTTTTGCAAAACCGGTGAAGTTGTGTCGGAACAACAAATTCAGTCCAAGTCTTCGCGCGTCGTCATTTATCCACCCACCCTGGAGCTCTTTCCCTGCCCCATCCCCTCTCCCTATACCCTGGGCTCATACTTAAGGAGACTCGAAGGTCTCGCGTCTTTGGTTTCAGTTTCGCGCTTCTCTTCCCCATTCCAAACTGTCTCAAGAAGTTCTCGTCAAAGAGGTACATCAAAAGAAATGTTTATCAAAAATCATTTTTTAACAATATCAAGTACTTACTTGAACCTTACCATTAGGCGAGAGGACGCAATTGAAGTGGTTCCTTCCTGTCACCCATTGCCCTGATCTTCAACCAGTTGCCTCCCCCCTTTCCCCTATATTTCTCTATAAATTGTTTCTGGAAATAAAGGAACATGAGCGGAAAAGAGCCACTATTAGGCAAAACAAACACATTATGTTGATTGCGATGTGGATTACAATTATTGGTGATCGGGCTCTGAATCGGAAACATCTCTGTGAGACTTATTGGCGATAGATTCTATTTTTCGGAGCTTTTTCGATCACAGCCCCGTTTTGAGCTATCATGTCGGCACATTCTGCTATAAGTGGCAATTAAGGCCATATGGTTCCAACAATTTGTTGTGACATTCGCATTTATGGATGAGTCATGTTTCTTCTCGAACATTTATTGCATTGTGCAATGCTGTTCGTGTTTTAACCCATCCCCCCCCCCTCAATACTACGAACACCTTTGCAGGCAACGCGCCACTTTTTTGGAATCATTTTAACACTGTCCTTTCCTGGGTGGGAAAAATACGCAGCCCCCTTCCTGGGCGACGCATCCGTGGTGTGAGTCAAGGCACTGAACCTGCGTCTCCTGGCACACCTTGACCATCGACCAAAATTCCAAGCATGGTGACCCGAATGGTTCAAGGCGGATGGCAGTGAAGGCAAAACTTTCACAATTTCTGCAAATTTCACAAATTTCACAGGATCTCCTACAATTTCACAGAAAATCCGCCTCTTACAACGCTCTCTCATGAGATAAGACCCTTTTTTTCCTTAATCCAAATAAAATCCTATTTCTGAAATCACTCACTACCTACAACCCACCACCTGGAAAATTATTACCCTAAAATCCCATAGATAAGAGCGGTCCATAGATATTTTTTCAAAAATAAAATAAAAATAAAAATATTTTTTCAAAATCATTTTTTACCGGTAAATTAAACCGCTCTTATCTATGGAATTTTACTGATCGAATGGGCTCTTCAAGTTCTATCCAGAGATCAAATTCCGGCATTTCTAGAGAGATTCCGGCAGAAATTCCGTTAAAATCGCTATTTTTCTATATGAATTGTTTATTAAGTGGGCGGGGTTTAGAGTTGAGGGACGGAGCTTCTTCTAAACTTCTTCTCCGATTTTTATTTATCCATCCATCAAGTTAGAGGGGTGACTGCATTCAATTTCAATTTCATTCCAATTCATTTTTCACCGGTAAATTAAACCGCTCTTATCTATGGGATTTTAGGGTACATATCGAATCTTGCCACATGTTGACACGCCCCTGGAAATCGTAGCTTCCTCTCCTTATCTATAAATTGACTCTTTTTTACGGGCCAAAAATCATTCGTGTCCAAGGGGGGGAGAGGAAGAAGACTGTGTTCCACTTTTGGGAGTGGGGGGATAGTTCTTTTGAACTGCATCTTCTCAGCGCAGCGCCATACCCTGACTGCGTTATTCTATAGCGGTGAATGAACCTGCCTAGATGGGCAATGGATAGCGGACCTGAAAGGACCAATTATCCACGATATCAGACTTCTGGAGCGTGGGAAAAAATCAATTCGTACCGGCAGTACTTGAGCCGAAAATAATGAAACGCGCCCTAGAAGGGTCTTCACCGATAGGAGGCGGTACCAGATGAGAGCCAAGTGACTGCTTTTCATCACACACGCGCCGAAGCCTCTTGCTAGCCGCTCCATATTCCTTGTCTCTGGTCTCCATTTCTAGTCATATGCAATGAGATATCCTCAAGGCCGCTGAGGCTGTCAACAACATATCTACAGTAGTATTTTTCTTCATTACTATTCCCAAGTGACAACGCTGCCAGTTATGTGGCCTTGTCTATACATATTCTAGCACTGTGCCATTTTGGGCAATCTAGGTTGTACCTATCTTGAGCTGTTCCTCCGGCAGAGCGAGTAGAAAGTAATATTTCTTAAATAAACACTCGATTGCGCAATTCTTCTGTGCCGTACAAGTTTCTTACAGTGATATTAATTGATTGTGGACTTCTGGGAACCGCTGCAACTACAGCAAGCTTAAGCACCTTACTGCGTAAGGTACAGGCTGGGACCCTAACGAGGTCCTACCCGGTTACTCCAATTGGGCTAATTTGTTTACTAAAATTGCATATATGTACTTCTTCATAAGAAAAACCTGAGTATCATAGAAGAACGCTAATTTGCCAAACCGCATGCACACGTCAGGTCGCCGCAGCACCACTCGTTCAAGAGCATCGAAAAGCTGATTGTCTACCCACCAGGAACAGCGTGACCCGGCCGTGGGCTCCATTTTTACATGGGCGAGCAACGTTTGGATTATTTGGCTTTTCCAAAGTGTGTATTATGAAGTCCGAAAGCATTATGTTTGCTATAGTTATAAAATATTTCAAGAGCAAAGGGTTACTGACGAAAGGAAGGTGCACAACAGCGGCCTCCATTGGTTAGGGAACGCTCATTTGGTCATATACACGCCGAAAAGCCAGAAGAAAATATTCCGCATTTTTGATCGGAGAAGCCATCTCTAGTGGAAAGCAGTTTTCATCTAGATCTGATTGAGAGCGCGACCATACTCTTGGTATCAATATGATTCGGGGGCAATAAGCAATTGTGTACGTCGCCTTCAATCCTCCTCATTCGGCTCCCATGACCTCTGGCCATCTGCTGCTCATCGTTGTTGCACTTACTCATGTTACGCTGCCGCATTGAGTGTCTCCCAAAGCCGAATTGCAACGGTTCTCTAGAGCCTTGTCGATAGCCTCGAGAAATGAGTCTGGACGCCTTTTCCATATATTTTTTTACTTTTCGCACCATATTTGAAGATCTTTCGGGAGGAGACGTCCTTCTTCAACTGCTAATGGGGCTTTATCACGAAGTAATCTATCACAAAGTACGGTAAGAATGGCTGACGACCTAATGGTTATGATTCTTCCCACGAATGTCCAATGAATTCTGCCATTGCAACGCCATAAATCCTGCCATACACATGTCATCACATTGAGCGTTGTCTGGTCCTCAAAATGTCAATTTGCCGTCCTGGAAAAGAGTCGCACACGTCCACTTTGGGACGTCCACTCTTTGTTCTCCTCGGATAGCTGTCCAGCCATTCAATTACGGGCGCTATTGCAAATTCGTAAGCGTTGTGTGTATTTTTCGTCTTCCTCAGCTCCATCCATTAAGCTACGAAATATTTCCCCGAAATCTTCTCCAATTCTTCTTGAAGCTCTTCTCAATCGCCTTGAAAATGCAGAACTACTCATGTCATTGTGATCAGCGGGCTTCACGGGAAAGTGGCTCGTAATCGGTACCTTTTGAAATCGCTTCTACCATACCATAATAGAAGGAAACTTTGTGAATGGTCCATTTAGGCATCGATCACTGGCCCTTACCAAAAACGGTCATTCATCTTCTCTGTTACATGAAGCATTTCCGCAGTAGACGCGTAGGAAGCATTATTAAAGAAGGTCGAAGCACTCCATCGACAGGCAAAAGACGTCAACAGGTTCGAACAAGGCAGAGTACACAAAAAAAGGATTAGTACTGTTAAGGGTTCGATCCCTCGTGGCGACTAAATTTTCCGTTTGGGATGGTTTGGTGCCAAATCGCGCTAAATATCAAAATCAGATGTCAAATTCATCGTCAGGACCATTTTGAAGCCAACAAGTGGCCGCCAACCTTGATTGCAAAATTTAGTCGCCGCGGGGGATTGAACCATCAAGAGTATTATTCACCACTTTTTTGGTACTACTAAAACCGTTCAGCGAAAACGAAACATGGTTTTGTGGTCCATACACATGCGTCCCCTACCACCTATGTAATAAAGGTTCTAAGAAGGCGCGCCTTGCCCTGGAAACCCTCTTTGTCAGTCGAGCCATTCTTTCCTTGGTCTTCTAACTGTTTTAGAGGTACTAGGTTACCTTTTGCTTTCCATGATTCCAAAGAAATTTCGCTGTTTCTAAGTGAGCAGTGGTGTCTTTTATCGGTTTTCCTAGCATGAGCTCGTTCATTTTCTGTTCACCCAATAGTTCCTGTTAACCTGAAACGTCGATAAGGCTGGTGTCAGAGTCCGCGATATGTCGCGCGATTAGCGCGAATCGCAAAAGTCGCAAGTGCCCATTGAACATTTGAAACACTGAATATGAAACAAGTAGAATCACGAACAGTCCCATTCGTTACTATCAAGCGGAAATGGCGGGGGATTGGAGTGGATTGTGATTTTCGCTTGAATCGCGCGACGGACGGCGACTCTTACACCGGCCTAAGTTCTAATAATTGCGGGAAGACTCACGCCTTTTTTCTGCTAGCCCGGTGTTGTCGCTGGACAGTAGTTTTCGAACAAGTTTTCTGTACTAAAAAGAATATAACAAAATCAGCTCAGTGATATTCAGCGTCTCTGATGCTGGCACTGGTACAGCTGAATTTGCCAAGCAGTCTTATCTCCAAGCAGCAAAGTATCTTTGTGTTTTGAGTAGAAAAATAAACCCACCGTTAGGTGTTGAGCACTCCCTTTCCTGGGATGCGCCACGCATTCTGCGTCCATTCAGAATCGTACCCGGAACATATGATCCCTGAACCGCACGTGTGATAAGCAGCTTCTTTTACACTGCCACTACACTAGTCCCGCCCGAGTTCAAGGTAGCTTCTCATGAACTTCTTCAACTTTCACCTCCTTGTTTAGACTCCTTTTGTTGACATGATGGTCTGCGACGGCTATTTCATAAGGTCAACTTGCACATGTCACGCGATTTGCTGCTCTGGCTGCTAGCAATTGATGGCTGGTTTGCCTCGCAGGAAGTCGTTGAATTGCACATTAGCCAGTATCCACGACATTATGTACGCTATGAGAGCCCTTCAAAGTATCCGCTAGTTCTTCAAAAAAAATTTAGGCGTCATATCCCTGCATACGGGAGGGTGGAGGGGGAGGGAGGCAGTGAAAAAGACATTATAACTAAGCGGTATTAATCACAAGGCTTAGTCCAAACCGAACGCTCCCAAGTGGAAAATGAAGAGTGTATTCCACTTGAAAAGGGCGGAAGTGGTGTAGTGGACAAGTGGCACGCTTACCACGCGAGCGGTCCGGGGATCAAATCCTGGGTCGTGAGTCGCCCGGGCCAACCAAGCCTTCCATCCCTCCGGGGTCGGTTAATTGGTACCAGACTTGTCTGGGAGGATAAAAACACTGACTTGTACATCGGCTGGCCCCCGCAAGTCATTGTATAGGCCACATCGCATTCAAACGCCACTACGAATGTACAAATGGAAGTAGAATGCGTGCCGCATCCCAAAAGGGATTGATCAACGGCAAATGCTTTATCCTTTATCCTTTATTTCGTTATAAAAAAATCTCATAATATTCGACATCAGATGAATCTCTCACGGAACGTAGTGTACGGGGGAGCTCGAGGGGGTTCTCGACGGACCGTGGACTTTCACAACAACTTCTGAAAAGTAGATTTGGGAGGGGCCTTTTATGGTCAGAGCTAGTGTGTTCGGGAAACTGTCCACTAGTGAATCGATCGAAGGAATTGTGTAGCAGTTTCAGGCGCTAGCAATTACGGCAGGTCTTCTTGAGCTCTACGGCGATGGTAGATGACGTCATATTTCAAGGAAGAAGAGACAGTAAAGGGGGGGGGAGTTATATTACAGCCACAATATTCCTGAAATGCCCCTCTACTTATAAAAGGACATTTTTGGAAATAGTGTGCTGTGAGGCTTCCGTCAGTGGTGGCAATTTGTGCGACAAAAAAAACCCATTGATATCCGACATAAGCAGAATGTCATTTTTTGCTTCACCCCCTCCTCCCACCCCCTCTTCTGTATGTCGAACAGTTCGGATGTTTCCTCACAACAGCAGCGTAACTGGTAGCGCACTGTCCGCAAAACGAGGGTGCTACGGGGTTCGAAATCCCGGCCTTGGGGCGAAATTTTTGTTCACAACCCAGCATTCTTGTGAAACCTCACAACTGTGTTTCCTTACTAGAGAATTTGCTGTCCACATAAGTCGACTTTACGTGCAAATCGCAATCCCTCGATTTTGCTCCATTCTGACGGCGAGTCTCCTGGCGTCCTTGCAGGGCTTGCTGCCAATTACCGGACGACCGAAACCAATGAGCGGTGACCAAAGTGTATTCGCCCTCGGACTGGCAATACGCTTTTCAATCAAGCGGCTTTCCTGCCTGACAACCTTTGTTCGTTGGTCTCCAAATGCCCTTTCAGTATGCACTAAGCAGTGTAAGTCTACCCAAGATAAAAAGGTCCAGTGAATTTAAACCCTTCACGTTATACACTGCGTTTCATAAATATAGGTCCACCCTAAATTTTGCTATTCCAGAATTGCTGTGCATTTTCGGAAAACCCTGCTATAACCATTAGATTCCTCATGATAAAAAACCCTGGTACTAATTTTCTGAAGAAATTCTGATTCAGAGTTATTCAGATATCCTCTTTATATGAGTACACATCACTTGTCGAGAAATTGTCTTAACGAAGAGAACACCGCAAATTCTCGGTATGATGTTACTTGATGTTGGCTTAGCAAGTGTATATGCCTACTTTCCTGATTCTCTTCACGGATGATGAGAAATGGGAACTTTTCATGAGTGGCCCTACAATCATAAAACTGTGAAAATTCGATCCGGAAAAGTTATCTAGGTTACTTAAGGGGGGAATTTCTTCAGAAAAACATAATCTTTCGTTATGAGAAATTTATTGGTGATAGCTGCATTTTCCGAAAATGCTCAGCGAGTTTGAATAGCAAAAATTTAGGGTGGACCTATATTTATGAAACGCAGTGTAGTAGCGTTGCAATTGTTCTGACTCCGTATAGCTGGGAAAGTGCAGGGTGAGCAGTTTTCGAAGTCCACTGGACAGGGTCATATAAGGAATTTTCGGGAGACGTGACGGGACATTGGGAGATACATATGTGGAAAATAAATGAAAGACGTAAAATTAGCTGTTTCACTGTTCAGGGGGGGGGGAATCGTGTATCTTCACGGCCTACCTTAGAGGGAAGGGTGGCCGTACTCCACTCGCAGCCGTCACCTGCGCCCTGATGTCCACCCTGATGCAGAAACTGTTTGCACTCCTCAAAGGCAAACCCCGGGATTAGCCCGACTGGTAGGAAGGATACTGCGGGAGTTGTGGGGTCCGTACTACATAAATCATGACAGCTTCGTCGCACAACGTGCGCGATTAGGGCGCTAATCTTTACGGGCCTGCAAGCATCTACCCCTTATCCCCACCCACCGCGAATGGATGTAGGGATCAGCGTGCACTCTCGAACGGCGCACTCTCTTGCTTGGTTTGTCTTCTTTGATCACTCTGATCTCGCACCCGCATCCGAGCTTACTGAAGGTTAAGGCCTTAATTTATCGCTTCCGGGATTTCTCTTTGTTCCCTTGCCACTATGAGTTCACTCTGCAGATAGTTATCACTAGCGCTCCTATACACCAGTTTTATCCCCAGGTTTCCCTTGAGTGATCGGTTTCCTAAAAGTAATGTTAATGGCAAATGATCGGATAATAAGAACGTGAGTGCGCTGAAGTAGAGGTCGTTAGACAATTGTTTTCTTCTAACTCTGTGACAGCACGTTTTAATTAGTATTTAATTTATCTATTTATTTATCTCTTATTGCTATGATCTTAACCGCTACGGTCACCAAGGACCAGCTTGTCAAAAGCCCCTACCAACAGTTCTACCTCTACGTAAGAATTCCGCAGATGGGTGATCCGCGTACACGATCCGCGATGCGTTGGTCAACCAACAAGTGGGATGGAACTTGCGATTTTTTTTGAGGGAGGGGGGAGGGCGTGTCGCAGGAAGTGCCTCAAAATACTGGTGACTATGAGTACTATCGAATACCCCTTGGGAAGGGTCGTGAATTCTTCGAAAGAGGACCTACGGAACCTAAGGTCGTCCCTGGCCGCGTGCAGCGCACGCGCGCACTCTCTTGCGAATGGGGCTTGACCATTGTCAATCAAAGGTTGGTATTTGTGGAAAGTAGTTGCAAAAGTACTATTGTAGTCATGAAGATCATCCGGTTGCGTCCTCTGGCAGTTCGCTGTCGTCGCGCGCGACGACCAGTAAGTTCGCGCGGCGTGTATTACTGACGCACCCCTGTTTTTCGAGCGCCGACTAAGTCGGTACTTTGCCGCTCAGCCGACAAACGCATATAAAGTGCTCAAATCTAGCCCTAAGTAGCGAATGCCTGGCTCTCCCCAAAATGCCGACCACCGGCGAAATCATCATCTTCTTTCAACAAGTCTGTCTTTTCAAAAGAGTGAAATTGGAAATGCAAAGAGTTGCGTGAATGTTCGAAGCCGCTTGAACCTTTTTTACAACTCGTTTCCTTCAATAGCCCATGAAATTGTGTACTTTCCAGCTCTCTCTTTGGCTGCCGGACGGCTATCAATACCCGGTCTTCTATGCATAACCTATACGACTGTGAATAAGTCAGTCAGTCAACGGCCGTCACGTCGTCACAGATTTTCCCACCCGGCTCGGACACTCTCGAGCAAATCCGCCATGGCTGTTTCCCTTCAACACACTATAGCTCTGTTGGAGCTTCTGAGAGATGCTTTAGCGCTCATCATGTTTATAACAAAAATAGCTTGCTATATCGTGAGTCTTACTTTGCGCTTATTATTTGATTGATTCACATAAGTCGAGTATTATTATCCCCTCGGTCCAAATCATCAATCCACAAATTAGGAAGGTCAACCCTAGCGTTGGTAGTTTTTTTTTTTAAATTATGACCCAGGAAGGGGGCATCTATACGGCATAAATATCTCTCCAAGAGATTTACGCGAATCTCCTTTCCTGATCATTTCACTCCTCTTCCGTGAAGTTTCTGCCAAAATCTCTAGAACCCTTCTAGAAGCAACCTCGATCTATCACGACTACTTCAACAAATTCGACCCTCTTCTCGAATTTTTGACTTCTTTGGACCACCCCGGGTACCTTCCCAGGGGGATTGCCCAAATCGCGCGGCAGAAGGCAAAGTCAGCGGACGGTCATGCGCGGTAGACTATAGGGAAGTTAATAGGGCTGTCCACTGCACGTCCTACACGCACCCATGCGTGCAACTCGTCCGCGACTTGCCTTCTTGCCGCCGCGTGGGCTGCCTGCGGGGGTATCCCAACACCACGATACGCCCATACCAAAAACGCAAATACGGCCTCCTCCGCTGGTACTTGTGACAATAAACGTTGGAACTTGCTCCGCAGTACATCAGTGCTTCACGTCGGCATCTCGAGTCCTTCGGGGATCGTAGGAATTTTATTCGATCCACTACTCTTGCCACTGAATCTTCACAAACGTACAAGGGAAAGCCGGAAGTTTTCCACGGAAGTTCGAATTGAGAACTTGGTATTTTATACAGTCGGGAATGCTGATTAAAGTATGGAGACCGTGAACTGCTATCTCCCTTCAAAAAGCGAGAAAGTGTCGGGTGCAGACCATGCACCACAAGTGACGACGGCCTTCACAAAATGTTAATGTTTTCTGCCAATGAAATGATTAGCCTGTTGCAGTTGTATTCTATCGATTGTCACTAATTTACAACTATCATTTACCAGAAATCAGCTAATGAACAACTTCTAACATATTTACTTAGGAGTCCTCGTTGCAGTTGGGCGGTCTGTTTCTGCACCGAATTTTCTTTATGTTCTTTTTTTATCGATTTTTTTTGTTGAAGTCGGGAGGTTATGTACGTGAACTTCTCAAGCAATTTGGGAGCAGCCGAAGTTGGTGGGAGATGTGGTTTCAGCTCATGAGGCGAACAAGTTGATTTTCTCTAAAATCTGCATATAGGTAGCCTATCACGAATATAACATTATTTTTCTGCACTACAGGTAATGGGAATAGGAGTCCTTGGTTCTGGCACCTCAGTTTGGCCATAACTTCTTTGTTCGCTGCATTGCCTTTCTCTTTGGGAAGTTCTATGAAAAACTAAGGTATTTTGGTACATGCTAGTGACCTGAATTCGTGACCTTAGCGATTTCCCTTAAGGGTCTTCATAATATTCAAGAGAAATTATCGAGAAATGAAAGCTCTCATGGTTAGTTAGTGATTTTCTGATATGCCCTTTACACTAAACTTTTTCTATCAGATTTCTACGTCGGCGGACAACGCGGGCTCATTCCTTCTTGAGGGTGACTGTCTTGTGAGTAGGCAAAACACCCTTCTAAAGTAACAATTTTAGGCTACAAACTATGTACACACCCTGACCATTCTAATTTTCGGTATGTTTTGGTTCGCCCCTCTCTCCTCCTCCTAACCTGCCCTTCAGCTGCCAAGGCAGCTCGATCGGTGTTTATATAGTCGTTGTGGGTGTTATAACAATCATGACACAACATCGCTAAGCCTTGATCTCGCAAGATCGGCCAGCTCCCCAGTTCCCTTGGAGGTTAGTTCCTCCATTATGCGGACGGACAGACCGACATACGCACATACAAACAAACAGGCACACCAGTTGTGACTTATATAATGAGGTGATAATTTTTCTGTGATGGCATTTTGTTTCCATCCTCTTGATTTGCGTCACTGCATGGATCATACCAAGCTGGAAAAACTACCTATGACATAAGCGCCGTGAAAAAGCAGGGCCTACTATCTCTTCCGCCTTTCTCCGGAGGCCAAGCCGTAGACGTAGCTGAAACTCGATACGAAAATCGTTGCGACTGTGGGAATGGCCAGATTGCTACGTCAGTCGGTCTGAATACATAAGCACTTCCTCACAGACGTTACTTAGCTGATACTCTGAGCAACAGCTAGCCTAGAATAGAGCAGACTCAATGGAATAATCTTGACTTCTAGCAGTTTCTTCAAATGGAAGTGATGAACCATGATGCGTCACTACTTCTATAAATCCCATCTCTCATTTAATATTCTCATTTACATTTATTTTCTATTTCATATTATATCTGTTCGTTTATCGTTCTTGAAAGGACAAGGATAAGCCATTCGGCGTTGGTCCTTCATTTGCCTCTCGTGCACTCTACTTCCATCTGGAATACAATGACTTGCGACGGCCGTCCGAAGTACAAATCAGTGTTTTTATCATCCCACACATGTCTGATACCAATTATTCAACTGCGCTGTTACACCAATTGCGCCCAATTACTACCCTTGTTTCAAACAATTTTACAATCTCAGTATGGTGCTGTCCCGAAGCCTCATAAGGATCTGAATGTTAAACAACAGTTTGAGGCTCCAAAATGGTAAGCTTTCGAGATTAAGTGTTTTGAACTTTTTGAAATAAATGTTGGAGCCTCAAACTGTTGTTCAAAATTTTACAATCTGCTATTCCACGTTTTGTTTGAAAAATCTTCTACAAGGGAAGGATACCAGGTCGAAGTGGCCATTTGTAACGAGACATACACCACTAGATGTGTTTTTGGACGCTGATCTCGAATCTGCTCTCCAAATCTGCGAAACGATTCTCTGAACGTAGTTATGAAGCGAGATAGTGCAGTGGCAGCGGCCCGGGCCGACGAGCAAGAGGTCGTGAGATCGACTTCTTGGCGAGTTCTCAGCTGCTTTTCTTGAAACATTGTTCAAAGGACTCTTATGCATGCTAATCATCAGCAGTTGCCTATCCTACAAGAGGTAAAAGTTGGCAAAGAGCTTCGAACACTCTGCGCGTCATTTGCCCTGTCCTGTCGATCGCTTGTGCCCACATTTTCGACTTTAGGTCAAAATTTTGGATTTGGACCAAAAGTTGTCGGAAGGGGTAGTTTGATGCGCTGAACACGAAAATCACATCTATTTGCAAGAAAGTGCATGACGCATGCGCTACGGGTGCCAGAGACGGTCATTCGCCAGATGACGCACACAGTGCTCGAAGCACTTCGCCAGCTCTTTCCATTCGTATGATAGGCAATCGCTGATGACTTACATGGATAAAATTCCTCAAAACAATAACTCAATGTAAGAGTCATGTAGAATCCAAGAGTCGATCCATGGCCTCTTGCTCAGTTCGGTCCTTGGCCGCTGCCCTGCACTACCTACATAACCTACACTCCAAAACGATTTCGCAATTGGAGAACAATTTTGAGATACGTGTATCAGAAACCACATATATTGTTTATGTCTTCTATCAAACAAATCACTTCGACTACGTCTCCCTCCTGTCGCCCAAATATGTATACACAAGGAAGAGGTTGTTCCTACCACTCCAATAGTGAACGCTGTGTCATTAAGCTTTTTGTTTTCCTCATATACCCAGAGAGAAGTCTCTAGTATAGTTAGGTTTGGAAAGTCTTTCCAGAAGATGCTGTAGCACGGCAAAAAGGAACAGTTTTCTAGAGTGAAAATTTAGTTCTAGGGGCGATTCAATTAACACTCTTTAACCAAAAAGATAGAATGGAGACCGCGCGATGATACGTGTCCCACTCACTCGCAGTAAGAATACCAATTCCCTGTTTGAGAGATGACAGAATATGATTAGCCACTCGCCGTTCCTATACCCTACGAAAGTCTTTAGATTGTCTCATTGGTGCTATCTTACCCCTCATGTTATTCCTAACAGAAAGCTCAAAGGAAACGTCTCTAGTCCCGAAGGTAGAGCTAACAAGAACGCTTCCTTCTCCAGACTCCATCTTCATCGCCTTCTGACGTGCTCAATGTTCTCCTCTTCGTTTTCCACAAGAAACCACGAAAAACTAACAGCTCAGATCTCACTTGCGACAAACTGAGCCAATCTCTTTCGCGAAATAGTCGGGGCCCTTTCAATCGCCGTGCTTTACCAATAACACTTTTATATTCGTGCAGTACGTGAAAGCGCATGGCTTCTAAGGAGATTACTTATGACCTGCCTGGCTTGGCTACGCATCCCCCGTTAAGATGTCGTCTGATTGACTAGGTCTCGGCTTGTTCCCTATGCTTCTCTCATTCATGTCCGTTCCTCAGCACTCTGGCTCATTGTATAATATGCCGTCGTTGACCTGCCTATATGTCTGTGGACTGATGCTCCCTCCCACAAGATTCTTATTTCCAAGGTTTTCGGCAATTTCCTTTGCCTTTTGGTGGTATACTTCACACCTCTGCTTTCATTTCCAAAGCAAACAACCACATCTACTTTGTCGGGGAATGTGCTTTTGAAGAGTGCTCATCTTGGAGGTATTGGTTGCTTTCTCGCGGACTCGCTCAACTTTACGATCAAGCTTTACGAACTTTGAGTACTGAACCATAAGGTCATTCGTGGTTGGTTGAGGACACATCAACAAAGTGCATTTCATCTACGAAAGCAGCGCCGATCATGAAGTGTCCATTGTTTTCTCAGGCCTTTACGAATTTCCGCACACAGCTGTTTCACTCTGACGTTCTACTGATTCCAATGTTGTTTTTTGAGAAACATGTTATTGATCGCATCGAAATATTCTCTTTTCTCTTTTTCTACTCTTTTACGACTATATTATTCCGGTTTTCTCACGCATATCAACTTAGATCCCTTAAATTATTTGATTTTCAGTGCATTTTCAGGTATGAACCAATTAGCTGTTTTGCTTTGCATCGTTGTGGCGCAATGTGTAGCGAAGCGAAACGCGACAGATGTGGTGAGTTATTGTGTTGTGTCCCACTTGCCACCCAGATCGAGAAACACCGAAAAGTTGATAGCCTATTGGCGCCTATCGGCCCTTTCGGAATGCGCCACAAGTTCAGCTTCCATACTAAATCTTACTGGCATTTCAATAAGCCCTTAATGTCTGATACCACGGCTTCTTCGAAAACAACTCCTTTGAAAAAACCTGAAACCATTCGAAATTGAAGAAATGACGTTTCCATCTAAGTAGTGATGGAGCAAATTTTTTATGGAAGATAAAACGATATGATTTGATCGAAATTGATAATTTTTACATTGAATTGTGAAACTATTAAATTCTGAATCTGCCTCATTGTTTCTTGCCCCAAAGAGGCACTAACTATTCGTGAGAGGAACGCTGGCTTCCTCAAGATGATTCTATCTGATTGCGCATTCAATAGATATGTAATTTGATAAAAGAGTAATTGTATATGAGCTCTTACAATTTGAACTGCTCGTCAAAAATTGATTTTTGAGGTTCTTTTGAAAGATGTCGTAAAAGTTGTACAAATTGGTTTTGTTAATGTACAGAGGTGGCAGTTAAATGAATCGAATCTATCGTTCTCTAACACTCTTACTTTCCACAGCGATCAAGTCAGACCTGCGCCCCATTCTACTCTACCTTCGCTTTAGACCTTAGTCGGGACTTGCTACGCAGTTGAATTAACCTCTTTGACGACAATCGCGCACCCATCGGTGGGTGCCACTATGTTCGTCGAGTAGGACAATGGCACCCAATGGTGGGTGCCACCTCAAACTTTCCTACTTTCTGAGCTAAACATTTGTAACACCCCAATATAAGAGCAAGTTCCATAATATCTATGGCTAGCACGACTTACAGAAATGTTTACTAAGAGCTAATTTATATAGAATTTTAGAATGTGCCATTTAGCTCGCCACCATATTAATTGGGGATTTTAAATTATTAGGCCGAAGATTTATTACTAATCAGGACTTCTTCGTCTTCTCATAGCCTTCAGATATGGGAAGGGGTTTGAAGTGTACCCGAAATTCTCTTGACACTAGAACTTTATAAAAGTTTTGCCCTTCTTCCCTTTGAAACGCGAGTTCCCCGTCCAAATTTGGAATTCTCTTAGAACTAACCATTAAAAGCCAAACTACTATAACAGGTATCTGTTCAGAGTCGCACCATTTTACAGAAAAATCGCTTAAGAGGACAATTTTTCCTAATTTTGAGCGAGAGCTGGGCGCGCCAGAAACAGGCGTGGTCCCACGAGCAAGCCCGCATTGTCGTCAAAGTGTTAAACGATGTGCAAAACAGTTTCGTGCTTCTAAATGCCTACTCCAACGATGGAAGGTCTAGTTGACCCGGACGGGATTCGATCCGACTTTGATCATCGGACGATGATGATGAGCGTGGTATATGGCCTCTCCCCACTACACAACCTCACAAATTGTGTAGATGTGTATTCGTGTATTCACAGATAAGCCTTCAAATTGTTAAAACAAGTGACAACGGCCTCCACAAAATCTGAAAATCGTCCGTATAAGCTGATGGCTGATAAATGATAACTGCTATTACTGGGAATGAATAGAATACAATGAAATCGGCTAATTATTCCGTTGGCAGCAAACCCTCACATTTTGTGGAGGCAGTCGCTAGTTCCGTTGCTTGGTCTGCGCTGCAGACGCAACTGACTGTTGGAAAACAAAGGTAGGTAACGGTCCGCAAATTCTCGGACGCAGATTAATTAGAAGATGGCCTGTAAAATTGTGACATATTTACGTTTGCCTGCAAATGAGAAATGTGGCCATAACCAATTTTTCAGCCGTTGTTCTGCGAGGAATACGCCAATTGTTTGGCAAAAGCCAATCGGAAATCGGCCGAATGTCTTGAGGAGAACACCACTGCGATCGTGCAGAACAGCAGGAAGCGTTGCGCAGGCGCCGCTGAACTCCATGCTCAGCTACAAGCGCTCTATGACGAGGTACGGAGTCCTAATTCTTCAAGAAGATTACCACGTGGTCAACTTACCGTTACTTTCTGAAGAGGCGCGCCAAAATGAGCCATAAAACCCGTAAAGGAGGCGAATGGATTTCCCAAAACCGTGCATGCAGAATTAAGCATGCAGTTTCTGAATGCCGTAACTGTCCATGTTATTCGAATTTCAATCTTTGTTTGCACCTGTCACCTTGGGCACCTTTGAGGGGGGGGGGCGGACCCATTGAGCACGACAGTAATTCCGCTGAGAGGGATGAATTTCTTTAGGGGCATTAGCCAGTGTTTCGCTGCATATAGCCAGTACTTCTAGCATTGAGGCACTGTCGACTTTGAGCAACGAAACCAGCACAGGTTGGTATTGACTTGAAAAGGCTCAAATGCTAATATATTTGCTTACCCTGTTTCAAAAATTGGCTTTAATTTGTCCTCGAAGAATACGAGCCAAGTAACCGTACTTATCCAGTTCAATCATTACTCCAAGAATCCGGCCTCACCTCTGAAAGTGGAAGCTGGAATTTTATAACGTTAGAAAATTGAAGCAGTAATGGATAAAAGAACGCTGTCAGTTATGGGATAAAAACATTGGTCTTAGGGCTACTGCGTAACTTCCAAAACTATGCTATCTTGGCACTGTGCTAATCCATTGCTCTACGGGATGCTTTCGCAATCCTTCACCACGTTGTCCCCAGAGCACATGTGTGGGTTCGATTTCCGCCGGAGACCGAGTGTTTGGCCCATAATTCATCACTAATGTGACAACATCCGCTTGTTGCGAACTCCGGCGTAGAATAGCAATCAACAAAACAAAACAAATTGAAAACCGTCAATAATAATAGTGTTTAGAGGAACGCAGAAGTGGAGTCGTGTGTTCGGGAAGAAGCCGATAACGTCTCAGCATTCAGCCCACGAAAAATCGAGAAATGTAAAATGGCTCTAAAGAAGGTGAGACAATTTTAGAAACGGCCTTTGGATCATTTCTTCTCCTGCCTTTCTCAGTCTATCAGTGGAAATAATTCTGTATAACTGTATAATAACCTTGTTAAGAGAATACAGTAAATTCAAACGTTCGCGGTACCCTATTTGAAAATCGGACTCACGCATGTGATTTTCGCGACAAGAGCGCACAAACCTTGCATTGCTTTGAGTTATCACTGCGCTTTGGCTAAGCTTCAAGCAAACCATATTTAGCCATGGGTTTCAGGCTCAGCTTTCCAACAACAAAAAGTAAGAATCACACGTGAAGCTGGCATCGTTTACATTCGTGTGCCCCCATCCGTGGCCTACATGAAAATTGCCGGCAGGGTGGCGCACCCGCGGTACGGTGCTCAGCACAAGACAGTTTCGGTCACACTCGACGTTATTGCCGATGCTCACCTTCTCTGACTCTTTAATCTACTTTGTCCCCACATTTCGTAACTCAGCTTCCCTCAAAAAATATTGTGGTCAGAGGAGAAGGACATTAGCCCAACAGGATGGAAGCTTTTTGAAGGAACAAGGTTTGTTGATGTACAGATGATTACAGTAAGCCTTCTAACTGAAAAATTTTTAAGCTTGTCCTAATCGGAATTGAGGCCACGTCGATCGTCTCGGTAAAGATCTTTTCCGAGAAGGTCTTGTCCCAGGAACAAGTTTTGCCCACGCAGATCCTGATCGGCAGAACGTCTCGTAGCATACACTGATCTTCTAGGCTCACCCTTGGCTTTTATGCCGTGAACGTCGGCGGGGCTGAAGATAAAACGTTCTCTAGCGTAATAATGTGAGCATAACTATGATCTAGTAGGTAAAAGCTAGAGATCTAAAAGCTAACGAAAATAAGATTAAAAGGCGGATGACTAATTGCAAAAGTAAATGAAGGTAATAACTTCGTATAGCATATTTTTGGTGGCAGAAAATTTACCATCAGGTATTGTTCACGGAAAAATTCGCCAGAGATCTTACACCCTCCGAAAACTCCTGTCTGCTTCGCACGGCTAGGCTTACTCAAGAGGTGTGCAACGTTGCCTTCGTATTTGTACTGCTGGTCACCAATTCGTGAAGAATCGGTGCAGCTACTTTCTGAGTACTAACGCGGGCCTCCGTGTGGGTGGCCCGCGTAGTACGTCAGAAAGTGTGTATGTGCGCTGTGCTTGTGCGCCCGCTGCCGGACTCAGTCCGCGACTCTGAATTTTTACCATGCGAAGGGCCTCCCTGTGGGTACCTCCACAGGAGGCCCGTCGCGCGGCAAGAAGGCAGAGTCAGCGGACGAGTCGCAGCGCGTGATGTGCGATGTAGGACGTACAGTGGCACATTCTATTCAACTTGACGCGAAATCACTACAGTACGCGCTGCAACTCGTCCGCTGAACGCGACGGGCCTTCTGTCGGGTACCCCATTTCCTTTACCTAAGGTATAGCTATTTCACGAGATTTCATTACTCACTGGTGCAAGGGAAAGACAGCGAAAGTGAAACTGACCATCAGAGTAATCCCAATAAGGGTTACAAGTTTGTCCAAACTGAGCGTTCTTGAGATATCACTGTGGACGGTCATTTAGCCTAAGTGCTCTTCTGCCATCTTCACACTGCCTTAGAGTAACCACTCCCCAAAACTGTTCAAATTCGTCTCTGCCTCGTAACTTAAAAACGAGATTTCAGTCAAAACGTTCGGCCTCTGCTGATCCACTGGAGCGTCGAATGAAACGAAAAGACAGAACAAAGGAGCGGAAAGACAAGCCGAAAAGCTGTGTGAAAGAGGCGAAAAAACAACGCCTGCAATGCGCAAAGATTGCCAAGTGTTGCGGTGCTGTAAAGAGGTAAGCGTTTATTACAGCCATCACTTTTTTAGTATTCTTCGGAAGGATATTTGACACTTTTCAGCTGCCAAGATCGTGCTGTACAGAAGAGTGAAATACTAGCAAAGAAGAAACAATTGAAGAGGCTTTACGACACCTGCCATGTCGAACTACGGAAGGTTCGTCACAGTTCCGATCCTTTTATTTGAAGAAAAAAGCGCCCATGGCTTATCAGCAACCCTAAATTTAACCCATCGTAGTCCTCCCATAGGCGGACTTCATGCTAACTCTTTTCGGGATAGATCCTTTGTTAAAAAAACTGGAAGGTTCCTATAAATCATTGTGTACAAACTTAAAGGCACATTTTGATGTGGTCGTTCCACTTGAGAATGAACGTAGATGTGGGAAGGGGACCAAGAAAGAAAAAAAAGCATCCCCCCAAAATATTGAAATTAGGCATCTTCTTCCTTGTAAGTTTAAACAGTACTACGACGAAGAGCACCAAGAGCTGAGGAGATTAGACGAAAGACAATGGCGGCGAACGAGACGCAGACACCCTACAGCGTAGACAGTGTTATGTGAATAACAGCTGAAGCCGATTTCAGCACAAGGGACATGCACTAGGGTCTTTTCCCGGACACGGCATATTTTCTACATTGGTGAACAGCTATATGCCACTCACAACAGGCTGCCTTTGGGCATCTACAGGTCGGGCGCTTTTTGGAAGCTGGGTATGGGTCAAAAATATTGGCTGTGACCACATTTATCACATTTGTCACCTCAGTTTTCACTGCGCTTGTCTCGGACATGATACCAAGTTTTAAGAGGCATTTCCGCCGGATACGACACATTTCACGATGGGCGCCCAAGCATTCTTGCGGTACCACAATTGTCACACCGCCGATTCTGTCGTATTACCTAGCCCAATCCCCGGACTATATGTCGCATTCCTTAGATATCTTAACAGAACGAAGCTAATCTGCCGTTTATCCTTTATCAAGCGGAACTTACGCACTGAGAATGAAAAGACGTGTCGCACACTTGCTTCGCTTCTTGGCCGCACCGGAACCACCGCATCGATTTTATTGGGTTGTCCGGAAAGGGGGGGTTTTTTCCGGGCCCCGGTTTTTATAGCTCACTTTTGAGTGCTTTAATTTCTGGGTCACTTTCGAGAAACTGCTAATGCTTTATATATCTTTAGAAAGCGCATTTCCCGCCTCTATCTATATCTACTGTTTTTCGGCCCTAAACCGCTTTTCCAATTTTTCTTTGGAGTCTTGAAGACAACCTACTCAACAGCCTGCTTTGCACTGGTTTCTTGTTTCCCCTCAAACTTGCTCGGAAATGTGCGGAAGCAAGTTGCGATATCTACTGAGCATTCGGTTCCGAGTCCACGAAAAATACGCTGTGGAGTCGTGATTCAAAAAGGCTTCCTCGCGATGTTGAAAGCTTCGAAAGAGATTAGTGATATCGGAGACTGATAAAGATCAGTTGAGGGTTTTGGCCAAATCAAATCTGCATGAAACTGTTGAAAAAGCTGCTTCTGAATGGGCGTAACCGACACAAGGTTTTCAAACATAGCAGTGAGGGTAAAAACCCCTGAAGAAGTCGAAAATTGGGTGCCGCCGAGCATTTTTCCCACTGTTGCGCAGCCCCATCTCGCACTTCCAGCACTGCACAAGTTGAACTAGCTGAGCTACAAAATTGTGCTGCAAATATTTAAGCACTAGACCTATTGCTTGCCAACTATCACCTTTCTAACCACCTGGAAGGTCTACTTATAGAGATTGAGCGTTGGAACCGAACATGGTGGTGGAACGACCTTCGGCGAGTTCGTAGCTCACAGAACTCCAGCACTTCCAACATAGGGATCAGTCAAACTCATTTCTTGTAGGCAAAAGTATGGGATTGTAATAGTTTATTTCGAGCAAAGCGCGCTTCGTTTTAACTGAGATATACGGTTTTGAATTCAAGTGTCAAAATCGGCGGAAACTTCTGGGGCAACCCAAATATATTGGAGCGTACTTGAAGTGTGCCACCTAGTACCAGAACCAAGTGCTGTAGAAACAGTAATAGTGGTGGTTTCGGTGAGGGGTATCGTACTATTAGAGGGATTCGGGGAGGGAGGGTGTGGATCGTAGAAAATTTTGGAATTTGCTGAACACGACGGCTGACGACGTTGATGGAAATGCATTAGCCATGTTCGTGTTGCATTGAAGGGAGAAGGAAGATCATTCGTCGACGGGTTTTTCACAATTTTCAGAAATAAAAGTCGATATTACGAAGCAGTTGCCGTTATTAAGATTTTTAGTCGAAATATTGTATAACACAAAAAAGGCACCAAAATGATATTCCAAAAGAATGCCAAAAGTTCACAAAATTCCAAGTATTCCAAAAATTCTAAAAAGAAAAATCCAAAAAAAACCCAAGGAACTGTTTGAAAAGGAATACCTTGAGGAGTAAAACTGTTCCTCGGTTTTTTTTATTCAATTTTCGGAATTTTTTACGAATTTTTGGAATTTTGTGAGCTTTTGGAATTCTTTTAAAATAAAATTTCGGTGCATTTTCGTGTTATCGAATAGTTCAGAACCTGATGTGGCTCGACGGATAGTCCAACGAAGTGTTGAGCTCTTCACCCCGTTCGGACGAATCCCCCTTGGGATGGGGGCCAGAGTTGAATGTATCGTTTAACTCACACTCAGAATTGTGAATTATAACGTTGCCGATGATGGTGTTGGTGTTGGGGGGTAGGGGTCAATCCACGCGGTTACTAGTAAACAGGCGCGGGGGCGGGGGGGGGGGGTCGTACCTGGTTGAGTTTATAGGAGGGGGGGGGTCGTATCCGCTTCAGTCGCGTGAAAGTACATGTGAGTTTGTGGTGAAAGTGGAGTTTTCACGAGTAGTAGGCTAGGTGAGTTGGAGCGCATGGGAGAAAAATTCGGAGTTTCGTGGGTTGAGTGGTACCAGAATTAAATACTATAGAGAGGAATATGGTGGTCGAGGTGTGGAAAAGGGGGTCGTACCAAGTCCACCTTGGGGGAGGGGGTCGTAAAAAATTTTGAAAAAGTAACAACGATAGGCCCTGGTAGGGGGGGGTGGGGTGGGTGAGGGAGATGTGTCACTGACAAGGCCTAGACTGTGGCGGTGGTGAGGGACGAGTCGAGATCCTTTCAAGATGGAGGAGGGTGTTCATAAAATTTTAAAGTTTCCGAAATCGGCTCAACAAGACGGTTGAACCTAGTTTTGGAAAGAGCTTTTAAAGTCCATCGATATTCTCTCCACTTTTTGCACCTTTCTCGATCTGTATCTGTCTAAACTCCGTCTATGATCACTAACTTACCGGCAGGTGGGAACGTTTTCAGCTAAGTTCGCATACAGGTTGATAGAAAGCTATTGTATTAAAAATTACCCAATCTATGCTAATACCCTAGCAACTAACAGACCTAGGACTCATTGCATGACGTGTATTAGACTGATAAATGAATTTCCAGAAAAAGCTCAGCAAAAAGCAGCCTAAAGATGGCAAAGTTGTGGAGAACGATGACGAGACCGACAAAAAAGCCACTAGGTTATTGAAGAAAAGAAGCCGACTAAACGAGAAACTCGAGGAGTCACAAGAACGGAAGCGTACGGCCCCTATTCAGACGAAGGTTTTAGAAGAGGTTGGTCAACATGAACGTGCAGTAAAAGCCGCTAACAATGATTACCACGGTCCGGTTATTGAGAATGGATTTGAATTAATTGGAGCTAAAGAACTCCACTCGAATTACAGAAAATAATTTTTTGTGAAATGTCCGGAATACGAATCATTTCGAAGGTACAGGATTTAAACTCGCATCAATCTCCAAGAAATGAAATGTTAGGGAGGCCCGAGGGAGAGGGACCCACCAGTCTGAAATCTTATATAACTCAACGGCACCAGAGATTTAATGTGCATATAACACAAAAAGGCACCAAAATTTATTTCAAAAGAATTCCAAAAGTTCACAAAGTATTCGGAAAAACTCCCAAAATTCCAAAAAAACCAGCAAAAAATTTAAAAAGAATTCTGCGATATTTCGGTGTATAACACCTTCGTCAGGCCTGAAATACATTGATTATAGGTGGTAAAAGTAATTTGGTGGTTTCCCGAACCCACACATATACCCACATGTGTATGCCTCAGCCAAATATTAGGCTGCCCCTAATATTAAAGATTACATAACATTGGACACGTAGTTAATTCAGTAGTTGTAGAGCGTCACGTAGTTCGTCCTTACTATTTATTTCGGGTGATAGTTTTCTTATTTCTAATGCCTCCAATAGTTTCCTTTCCACCGGGTTTCTATGGAGCGGTGTAATACCTTAATGGTCAATGTGGGGGGTTCCCCATATGTGTGTTTTTTGGTGCGGTGCTTGGAGAAGCTGCTGTTTGGATAGAGGCTGGGTTTTGTAACGCCCTTCGGTGTTCATCCAAACGCTTGTAAAGAGGCCTTTTTGATTCTCCAACATACTTTTGTCCGCATCCTTGGCATTCTATTAAATATACGGTATCCCTCAATGGCAAATATCACCAGTCTATTATCCTGTGCTTCTCAGCGCTGTTGATGTTGATGATTGACCCTAGCGCTAGCACAACCTAACGCAGCTGCCGTTTGTTTTGGGGCATGATCATGTTTTCCCAAACCGTAAAGTACAGAGCTCGCAATAACCCATTGCGGACCTTATTTTGCATATCTCTACAACTTTTCGCTCTTCTTCCAAGCAGTTATAGTAAACTATCGATAATTCGACCGATGTCGAGAAAGATTGATGTTTTTTCCCAGGAAGGGAGCATAGCATCCATAGTTACATATTGGGAATATGGAATAACTGTAGTGGTTTGGTTTCAGATCCAAGCCTCTGACAATAA